>JANAVB010013764.1:0-85958 GCA_029216955.1 Iris pallida | reverse complement strand
TCCACCAAGACACGAAACTAATTCCTACAGTTATGGGACTCCTAAACCTAATCTTATATGCAATGAAAACTGGAAATTAATAGGTTTTAGTACCAATTACCTATTGAAGAACTCCTCAAGCAAAAGCCCTCTTCTAAATTTTCCTCCTTGTTAGCAAACTTCCCTAAATTGATCCCAAGCTGGAATAATCCTCATATGACAGTAAGTATAGATGAATTAGGATCTAATGAAACTTGTTTGGATTAAAAGAAATTAAAATGGATTTTCTATAAATTTCTAAAGATGGGATTTACCTCTTTTTCCAAACTTGATATTTCCTAAAGGAGGCTAACCTAATGGAAGAGAGTATAAATAGGGGGATGATCCCTAGGTGGCCAGCTATGATGATTAGGGTTAGGGTTTCTAGTAATGGGCTATGGGATTTGGGCCTCTATGGCTTAAGTTGATAATCATTGGTTTCAAAACCATAAGTCATGGCTTATAACTAAAAGCCTTCTATTCTAACTTGAGTCTAAATGACCAAATCATGGGTTGATCTAGGTTAGACTAAGGTTACATACTAAACCAAGTCACCTTAGTTAGGGTTAGCTTCTAGTTAGGCTCCAAAGTCAACAGTAGTCAAAGTCTAGATTAACCCTTAATTAAATTATACCAAAAATCATATAAATTCTAATAAATCTCAATAATTCATATTAATTCCAAATAAATATATTAAATTCAAATAATTCAAAAATGATAAAAATACCCTCAAACTAGAAATGATAAATAAATACCCTAATCACATGGCTAGGCTCTAGGTCACTATCTCTAGGGTTACACTTGCAAAACACCAAATCACAAGTCATGATTTTAAATAGTTTAAAAATGATTAAAAATACCAAAAATCATAATATGAAATAAATATCAATAAATAATAATTAAAATTACAAAATTTCAAAATTACCCTCATCTGGAACACTGGATGTTACAACCATGCTTGTCAATTTTTTATCCTTGATCTTGTATCGGATCGAACACATCAACTTTAAACAACACGATCTTGGCAGGCTCTGTGCCATAGTTATGTCAATTCCACGATCTCCCATAAGATGCCATAGAAATCATTACCTGGAGTGACATCTTTGTAGTTTGTAGATTTGATACACAAGCAACTATTTTTTGTGGAATCAAGATCCAGGATACTATCTCTGATGGGAGCATTTGTTAACTTGAACTTAAACCCATTCACGCAATAACTTGGCCATATTTTGACGGCATAAATTGGTCCCTTGGCAAGAGTTGTAATAAATTCATTCTCAAGGATGACGTCCGGACGATCGACCTAAACACGAGAAGATACAAAATTAAGTTCAATGTTAAGTTATTTCTTGTGCAAATACAAATAGAGAAGATTCTAACTAGCTTCTTACGTACATACATTAACCAAGACGAGAAATGAAGTCTCATATCTTCTTCTACTTCTTCATCTGCAATGTATGGTCTATTGACCTACCTCATCATTAAATTTGCTGAAAACCAATAAATATCGGAATATACTCGTTAAATTATAATAACGTAATCAACAAAAAGATGACTTGAACGTTGAAGATTTTCACTTACCACTCTAGCTTTTCTATTTCATCCTCCTCGCAGTTGAGTAATATATATAACTGGACAGCCTTTAGTTCCTCATCATTCAAATATCTCTTTTTTATTTTTCCAGAAGGCTTTCCAAGGGTATTAAAGACTTTCAATAATGCATCATTATATTCTATATCTCCATCGTCGTTCCTCGGAGCTCTTATTCTATTTGTAGCAATATGAGGCTTGAAATACATTGAACAAAAGTTTGTAATCTCCTCAAGGACATAGGCTTCACAAATAGAACCCTCAACCTGTGCCTTATTTTTCACCTTCCTCTTCAGGTGGTTTAGATGACGCTCGAACGGGTACATCCATCGATAACCGACGGGCCCACCAACACGTGCCTCATGGGAAAGATGAATTGGCAAATGCTCTATAGAGTCAAAGAATCCAGGAGGGAACACCCTCTCAAGCTTACACAATGTTACTGCAATATCATTCTTCTACTTTTCAAGCCGATCGACGAGCAACATAGTAGAACAAAGATATCTGAAGAATATACTAAGCTCTGTTAGTGGATCCCAAACGACCTGAGGTAAGAATTCCCGAAATGCAATCGGGATTAACCTCTCCATAAAAATGTGACAGTCGTGGCTCTACATACCCTATAGTTTGTTCTCCTTCGGGTCAACACATCTTCTCAAATTCTATACGTACCCGTCTGGAAATTTTAGGCCCTGGATCCACCTACAAAGTTTACCTTTGTCCTCATTGTCCAGTGAGAAAATGGCCCTAGACTGCTTATACTTCCCACTGCCTTCCTTTATCAAATGCAATTCTGGACGTCTGCATATTTCTTCTAAGTCCAACCTGGCCTTGGAATTGTCTTTCGTCTTCCCCTTTACATCCATCACAATATTTATTATATTTCAAATACATTCTTCTCGATATGCATGACATCCAGGTTATGTCTGAGCAGATAGTCACTCCAATATGGTAGGTCCCAGAATATACTCCTTTTCGTCGAGTTGTGAGTGCGGCTAAATCCATCACACTTGTACCCCGCTGTAGGCTCTTCAATAGCACTTGACAATTCTTTAACTTCCTTCCATATCGTGTCCCCGGACCACCGTGGCGGTGGACTGGACTTCTCTACCACACCAGCACAAAAAGCGTCCTGTTCCTCCGGTACGGATGATCCTTTGGCATGAACTGTCGATGACAATCGAAGAAGCACGATTTTCTCCGTGTTTCAAACGGAAAGCCTTAGTGCAATCCATACAATACGGACATGCGAGACGACCATGGGTGCTCCAACCCAATAACATTCCATAGACCGAGAAATTATTGATGGTCCACATTAGTGCGGCCCTCATCTGAAAGTTCTGCTTTCTAGAAACATCATATGTGGTTGCACCTACTTCCCACAACTGATTCAGCTCATCTACCAAGGGCTGTAAGTATACATCGATGTTCCTTTTCGGGTTCTTTGGACCTGGAATAATAACAGTTAGGAACATATAAGGAGTCTTCATACACATCCAAGGCGGCAAGTTGTACGGAGTAACAATCACAGGCCAACAAGAATATTGTGAGCCCGAAAGTCCAAATGGGGTAAAATCGTCGGAGGAAAGCCCCAATCTGACATTACGCGGCTCTGAAGCAAAATCGGGATACACTCGATCAAAGTGCTTCCATGCTTCCCCGTCGGATGGATGATCCAGTGCTCCATCTATTTGTTTTCGCATGTGCCAACTCATATTATCAGCTGTCTCCTATGCCATAAATAACCTCTGCAACCGCGGCGTCAAAGGCAAATAGTACATTAATCTGTTGGCTTGCATGCACCAGAAGTCCTTATTGTACTAGTTGTCTTGAAGCGATTGGCAGCACAATATCTGCAGGCGTCTTCATCCTTGTCGTCCTTATAGTACAACATGCATCCGTTGCGACATGCATCAATTTTTTCATACCCCGTCCAGAGCGATCTCACCATTCTCTTGGATCGGTAGAAGTCTTTAGGTAACTTGCCACCCTCCGACAATATATCTTTAATTAACTCCAGGATTCGGTTGTAGCATTCTTGAGACATGTTAAAATCTGATTTATGTTCAACAATCTTGTAATCACCTCCAACGGTGAATGGTCATCACAACCAGGATACAAGGAGTCCTTGCATTCTCCAGCAACTCCATGAACTTTACAGCATCGGAATTCGGTGCCTCCTCAGCTGCATATCGATTGTTCGGATCAAAACTAGGCCCCGCAGCATCGAAAACCATGTTCGTCCACCCTTGGTCGTAATCAGCATGCTCGTGGACATCTACATAAGGCTCCGGCTCGGAGGCAAAAGGCACAAGTTCTCCGTGTGTGGTCCACTGATAATAATTTGGCATAAAACCCCTCAAATATAAATAATATGTCACATCCACTTCCGAATGATATTTCAAGTTACGACATCTCACACATGGACACTTAATTTTTGTACAGTCCATATACTGAGGGAACGCCTTAGCAAACTGCAGAAACTGTTGTACACCCTGTATAAATTCATCCCGCACACAGCACATGTCATCAGGATGACGATTGTACATCCACAAATGGTCCCGCAGATAGTAATTTATATCCATTTTAAGATAATTCTGCAAAGACTGACACAGATAGTAATTTATCAGGATGACGGTTGTACATCCACAAATGGTTCCGCAGATAGTAATTCATATCCATTTTAAGATAATTACTGCAGAAAGTAAAGAATGGCTCAGAACACGACCCAAAATTTTATGTTTTTCAACGATATATTTCACATGCTTAATTACCAAGTGTGGGGACGAATGACTCAGAACGCAACCCAAAATTCAGTCTAGCATACATTAGTGTGAATCATCTATGTTCTGTACATATGGTATAGTATATATTCTTATCAAATCTAGTATCTGAAGGATGTAACAGAATTAATAATATGAACCCACAAAATATAATACTAAGACATTATCTACTACTAAAAGATGTAGTGTTAGGTTGTCGTATCATCATTGCCGAGTGATGGGGATCGGAGGACAGTCAAATTTATCTACGTATACATAGTTTCTGCCTTACCAGTCGAACGGCTGCAGGGACTATGTCCTGATTACGATATCGTACCGTAGATTAATACAAATTTCTTATAGCAAATATCGTACATAGTTTTCTGTCTCGCCAGTCGAATGGCTGCTGGGACAGTGTCTGGTCGGTACATGTAATTCAAAATTAGATTAATGGGACAGTTACTTCCAAACCCAAATACACCCCTCACATTAGAAACATGTAATTCAAAATCAGACCCCAATGGAGATGGCCTACTGTCCTCACACAACTTATAATAGTATATAGAATCCATGAATGTAGAGAATCCTATTACAGGATACTAGGATATCTATATGTTACTTTGTCATTCTTAATTTATCCTATTACCCCAAACATTCAACAAGATACATATACATTTATATTACCTTATGTATAACTATGTGATACTATATAGGTTCACATCATTAAAGTCCCTTACTCTAACCTCATAGCCCCTACTCAAATATATATATATATATATATATATATATATATATATATATATATATATATATATATATATATATATATATATATATATATATATATATATATATATATATACACACAAAACCTAATGGTAGCTAATATGTATATTACACTATGCTTTAGATATTGATATATTTTACATGTATATACCTATAGCTAATACACACATATAAACCTATATGAATATCCCTTACCTCTGATACATAACCTAGTCTGTCCTTCTAACATGATTTAATTTTCAGAGCATCCATATGGACTGCTCCTCAACTCACTCCCAAAGTGGGTGCCTTGCCTCTCCCATCTGATACCTCAGAACCAACTCTTTTTCTCGCTGTACAGTTGATACAATATATGTATTTTCTGATACAGAGCAAACCTCTCACAATTGCTGCAATTGCTTATACATGTTGCTGCATGTGCTTCTCCTACAGCCACTGTATATTATTATTTGTTAATGTCTCCCTCACCTCTCCAATTCTGTAACTTGAGCCCCTATTTCTTCTCTTATCAAGATGTTGGCCACACTCACACACAAACGCTTATATAGATATATATAACTATACACACATACTCATTTACTATATACACTATTATACATACACAAAACACAAATATATATACTCTCCATATATGGCACTTGACTGAACCTACATATTCTTGGAATTCTTCTCTAAAATTACTGATACCCAATATGAACCCCTATCTAAAACCACTTGCCCTGCTGTTGTATATGTCCAGCCATTTGCAGGAATCCCTAGGTTCTTTCCCCTCAAGGCCCTGCACTCATATGCAACAGGGCTGCCCTACTGTACAGGGCTCTCCCTAATGCTGATGCCAAAGGCAGCAAGACACTCATCTGTATTCCCAGCAAAACATTTACATTTATTTCAAAACCCTGAAAATACATGTTGCATTTTAATCCCCTGAAAATCCTAGCAAAATAAGACATCAAGACACTCTCCCTAATGCTTCTGCCAAAGGCAGCAAGACACTCTACCTTCACATTCATTTCAAAACCCTGAAAATCCCAGCAAAACATCAAATTGACAGTTGATATGAGTCGTGTACATATATAGATGTCATACTGTGAGTCTCATGTCTACACAGTAGGACACGACATGTCCAAACCAACAAAATAGGTGTCACACTTTTGCCCGTACGGCGAGTCCATGCTCTCGTGGACACGAACTAGAAGCGAGAGAGAGAGCTAGAAGACGAAGAAAAATTAGGAAGCATCGGAGTCGGCACGGCGGGGACAGGGGCGTGTGTGTGTGAGAGAGAGAGAAAGAGAAAGAGAGATGGGGGAGCTACCTGAGGAGAAGGAAGCAGGAGAAGGAGAAGAAGGAGGCCGGAGGAGGGAGATCGCCGGAGGAGCGCCGCGGAGGAGGAGCGCACAAAAAATTAGGAGAAAATTTGTGAATGATCGAAAAGAAAACCCTCGCAGCCTATATGAAATATTTAGCGACGTCCAAAAAGGACGTCGCTAAACGTCACTGACATTTAATAAATGACGATGCCGCTTAAATTGTGTCGTTACGCGTCGCTACATCAGCGACGTGTACCGACGAACTTGCGATGCAGGCCCATTTAATAAACTGTAGTCCTTAGACATCGCTGCTGCTGCTGGCGACTAACAGCGACATATTAGTAAAACGTCGCTAAACCCCCAAAAATTAGCGACGTTCTTTCTTGTAGTCACTAAATTCATCGCTGATTTGACTTATTTTGGTAGTACGTTAGGTATCTTGGCTTACCTCTCTCAATCACTTATGCGATGGGCGATGACTGCAAAGGTCTGGTGTTATATGTACAGAGGCAGCTTGAGGGTTGGCAATCCCATCTCCTCTCGTTCGGAGGTCAGCTTGAATTGGTAAGGTCAGTTATTTACGCGATCACGTCATACTGGTTTCAAGTTATCATTATTCTGATCAACACCATTCAGAAAATTGAGAAGCTTTGTGCTAATTTTGTGTGGAGAGGAGGCGCTCACTCGATATCATGGAAGAAACTTTGTCGGCCGAAAGATGAGGGAGGCACGGGCATCCGGCCGTTGAGAGTTCTACGTGACGTTGCCACTCTAAGACTTGCATGGCAGTTCTTGGAAGGTAACTCGCTTTAGGCGCAATGGTCTAAAAGCAGATACCAATGAGGTAGCAACTTCTGGGTGGCTAAGATTGATAACAGCTATTTAGTAACTTTCAAAATGATACTGCGACAACAACCTATTCTGAAGCAATATATTAATAGAGTCATCAACGATGGTAGATCTACCAGTCTATGGTTAGACCCTAGTTGAACAACTCCAGTGTGCTTGATAGGATGGGGTGGCCGACCTATAAGATTGTTGGCAGTAACGAGACAGTGAATAGCCTAATACACAACGGTGAATGGAATATAGCAGATCAAAGGGTCGTTCAATAGTACTCGAAGGAGATATCCAACCTTTAGATTGACAGGGAGGGAGTTGGGGATCGTTGGGCTTGGGAGGGCTCACTTTTGAGTCAGTTCTCCTCTCGAATTGCCTATGAACAAATCATACCCCATGCTTCTGTAGTCAATTGGGCTGATGTCATATGGTGTAAAGGATCCGCCCTCAAAATGAAGCTATGCTTCCTCAAGGCCATTCGACACAAGCTACTAACCTACGACATACTAGAGAGTCGGCATAAACGTCCCCTGGAAAGGATGCGTTCTATGCGGTAAAAAGTCGGAGGGGGAGACAATTGATCACTTATTCCTCAATTGTGTTATGACTGGAGCCATATGGAAGCGTGTAACGCCCCAGTCCCAATATACACAGGACTAAGAATACGTATATGCCAACTGTATGTATACACCGGCTACTCCAATATATAGAATCTACGTATACAGACATAAGCTGTAATAAAAAGAGCTCCAACTCATATCAATATAACATGGTCACAGGCAGTATCTATATCCCATCCACAATGACAAATAAAAGTAATAATCAACCAAATGTCTCAAATAAAATATAAAAGTAAAATATATGTCGGGCAAAAAGAAATCCACTACTGAGCTATTGGAAGAAATCAACTGAAATGAATATGAAAAAGAGTATCAACTACATAAGTCCATCAACTAAGAATAGAATCAAATAGACTCCGAAGGTGAGACCTCCTCAGCTGCAAATAGAGAGTCTAGTCCGGAACCGTACTCCTCAGGATACTACTGTAGAGCCTAAAAATTAAGTTGTACCATATTTTTACTACCCAGCAATCAAGTTGTGTCCCAAAAATCAAGTTGCGCCACTTTTTGAAACTTAAAAAATCAAACTGCGCCACTGATTAGGTTGCGCCTGACAAAAGACTGCTCCTAAATCATACTGCACACAAACCTACGTGGCGTCTGACATTAATAGCCATCATTGCCTGATTATCACTACCACATTTTAGCTTGAGGGTATTTTAGTCATTTTGTGAATTTTGAATTTATTTTGAATTATTGAAGTGGTGATCGTTATTTTTGGCTTTGACTAGTTGAGACTTTAGAGACTAACCTAGATGTTGACTCTAGCTATGGTGACTTGATTAGCATGGTGGGACCCTAGTCTAAATAAGTCAACCCAAGTTTAGTCATTTAGAATCAAGTTTGAAATAAGAGAATAAAGATTAGGTTTAAGGACTTGACTTATGAATTGATTTCCTTACCAATGAAACTTGGCCCAAGGCCCATGCCATGAAACCCTAACCCTAATTTAGCCGTAGGTGGCCGATCACATTGGTAATCCCCCCATAAAGTCTCTCTTCCTTTGTTCTTGTCTCTTTTGTATTGAATCAAATTTTGAAAAGGAAACGTAATTTCCATTCTTTTCCAATTCATAACTCTCTTATTTTTATTCCTTTTTGATTCAAATCTTTTGTAATAGAATCTAATCAGCCCTTACTTGATGTTCGTGGAGAGAAACTTTAGTTTGGAAACAATTTGGAGAGTTTGCCTAGCAAGAGGAACCATTCGAGCTTTTCTTGCCATTTGACACACTATAGGTAAACCCTCTAAATTGTATTTAATTTCTAATTTCTTTGTATGGTAGCCTAGATCTAGGTGTCCCCTAGATGTGGTGTAAGTTTTGTGTCAATTTGCATTGATTTCGTGTCCGTATCGGACACGTATCCTAACCTAGAACTAGGTGTTTGATGAAATGCCACACTCGATGTTTTCTTTCTGTTTTTGAAAAGTGTTTGAATAGGAATATTGGTTTATATGTGTATTTTAATTTTCAACTCGACTGAATTGATTTTTAATATGATTCATGTCAGTTTTGGACACGGGAACCCGTACACAACACAGCGTGCAATATGCCCTGCCTATCGGGTGTCCTAGCGCACATGACATGACACCATTTGGTGTGAAATTTGGGTGACACCTTAGACACATGACTGACATGACACATAAAAGTTTAGGACATTTGATCGAGTAGTTTGGGAGAATTTCAACCCGCATCGATTTTACACTACACATTACACTATTGAAAGCACGCACTGGTACAGGCTTCCTGTGTCGACACGACACGACATGGACACAATATAGACACTTGTTCATATAGACCTATGCTAGACGAACACGTGTGCATGACCACGTGTCTCCACGTGGCCTGTGTCGACTGCACGAGTCCTTGGACTCACAGCACGATGCTTTGTGCACGCGTGTGAGTGTTTGGACACGATTGTGTCCACTTGGTTGGACACAGACACCATGTTTGACAAGTACACATATAACACTTTGATTACCAACCATTAAAATCGATATTTAGTTGTATTTGGGATTTCGAAATCGGGTTTTGTAAACCCCCATAATTTTTTAATTGATTTTATAAATTAATTAATGTTGTTATACATTTTATTGATTATGAATTCATTGCTACTAGCTTATTAGTATAAATTAATGTATGTGAGTATATCTATTTTATACTACTATATGTGTGCATGTTAGAATTACAATTAAATAAGGAATAATATAAATTCTAGGATTTTTAGTAAATTATTTGTAAATTTTTACTAGCCTAAAATATATTTTACTTATAGTTTGATATATATATATATATATATATATATATATATATATATATATATATATATATATATATATATATATTGTTAAAAAAAAAGAGAAAAAGTATTAGTGGGGCTCGGTCCACCCCACAGCAAAGGGGGCGGCCAGCCTCAGTTCAGCAAAACCTTTTTGTAAAAAAAATAAATAAATGAAAGTATTAGAGGGGAGGGGACCAACCCACGTGGGGCCGGTCCACCTCACCCGACCCCCTCCTAAACCTATTAGGCAGCATCACACAGCTGCAACAAAATCCATCCGAGCCCCCCTAACTCAAGTCCTATTCAAAATAGGATTAGCGGCACGGCCATATATAAACCGACTACTCGACCAACAATCGAAACCCTAACCCTCCAAAATTTTCACCTTCCCATCTCCTCTCCACCTCGACCCCAAGGCCGACCTCCCTGCGCACACCCCAGTCGTCGGACAACTACCGCGCCACTGCTAGGATCGCCGGAGCGCCGCCCCCAACCGACCCCGTTCAGGAACTCGACAACAAGGTACCCCTTTTTCGGCCTTGATTACTTTTTGCACGGTTGATCGTTTTGCGATCCGAAAGATGCTACATGTAGGCAATATAACCCTCTTTGAGTCCCTTCAAAGGGAATCAGCTATAACCCTCTGGTTTGACAAGTAACTTGATGCAAAGTCGAGTAAAACTCTATCGAAAACAGAACTTGAATCCAGTTTCAAACCACCACTTAGAAGTCGGATTCTAAACTGTGTGTCGAGATTTTTCAAAAACTAATTGAACATGTTTGAAGACAACATAACCACGATTGAAACGCAACTTGTAGATCTATATTTTGATTTCTGTGTGAGAATTAAATCAGTGTTGAACTTGTGAGAAAACTGCTTCAAAAGCATTAAAATTTTAGAATTTTGTCCGATACGACGTACGCCCGGACAAACCGGGCTACGTGGTCACGCGCTATACGTATCGAAAGGCGCGTATGGACGTTGCGGACGTGTGGGAACTGATGGAACTCAGTTTTGTCGCGTGTATGCGACGAAATCAACGTGTATCCGTCGAGATACCCCCGTATCGACGTTTTGCAAACTTGCTCATAACTTCGTGTATAGTCGTCGAATTGAGACAAAACTTATGCCAATAGGTCCGGATCGAAATTCTGGTCCTGCATGCCAAGTTGGGTTCTATTCTGAGAAGGTCGAATCGGAACCCATTTTTGGCGGGCCCATGACCCACTCAAACGGGCAATTTTGTACACAGCTCCTCGAAATCCAAAACTGGACATACCGTTGAGTTTCTCTCCTCAAACTGAAATCGTAGACATTTATTTTGACGACTTTAGAGACCGTAGACTTTGGCATGCATTTCGGTGCAAAGCGGGTCCAACGGCGGACATCATTTTGACCCGAAATTACGATTTTGCCCCTGTTCCATAATTTGACTTTTGGACAGGCATTTTCCAGGTATATCTTCTTCACCGAGATCTTTTTTGATGTTTGTTTCAGCGTTGGAGTCATCTGTGATTTGTTAGTTTTGTGCTGACACTTGCTACTCTTGGATTTGCCCTTCTCGCACCACAGGCAAGATACCTTGCCACCTTACTCTGTGATTATTATATTCTTATTTTCAGTTGTTATTTTCAGAATTTTGTTCGTGATATTTAAACTGTGCGTCCAAGTCACACTTGGGTGCAAGCGACTCTATCGGTTGTTTTTCTTGCTTTATTTATTCTCTTGTATTGACTTAGTTTATTGACCACCCATTGATGTTGAGGTATTGGTATATCTCATACGGTCTTGACCCTTGTTATATCACATGATGTGAGTCACATGTAGGACACGTTTCCGTGTAGTCGGTTGGCCACCGATACGTATGGAGCGTGCGACGGATAGGAGTAACTGCCAATAGTATTGCATGTTAGAAGGCTTGACGGTTACTAGAGGTTCATTTCAGTCATGGAGATGATGATACTAGGCATTGGGTGGGGAGAACAATACCTGACGTATGGGCTTCTTTACACTTCCATGATTACTTGTGCGCTCCTCCGGAGACGCAGGCTCCAGGCGCCCTCTGACGTTTCCCAGAGCGTTATGGACGTAGCCCCTTGCACATGGTGTCATCTGACGCTTCCCGAGCGTTATGGACGTAGGCCCCTAGTACCCTTTATGGGAACTATGCCGATCCCATTTACAGCCAGGGCTCATGCGTCGAAGGATTGTATCTCTTATTATATTATCACAGTTTATATGGTATGGTGTTTTCTTGTATCTTGCTATATCCCCTGAGGACTTAGTTATCTCTCCAAGTTTAGACAATTTTCCATAGGAGTATGGAGCGACATTGGAGCTATCCTACATTGATGACGAGACAGTGCCTACTGATTTCTAGTTTATTCTATATTTGAGACAGTTGTAGATATTATTTTACACATCTTTTCTTTCTATTTTACGGAGGCTGGACTCCGATCTTGTGAGACTATTTTTCATAGCTGTTTGGAGTGAGTATGTTCACCCGGCTATCTTTTAATACTCTGCTTTATTCATTTGGACTTTATTATCTTCTGTGTTGAGCTGTGATAAGATTAAATATATTATTCTGGCCTGTGATTATTTTTATTTACAACTTATGTGCATGTATGAAGACTCCATATATTGGAGTATTCTTCGTATATGTGCAGCTGGCATCGATACGTACCTAGCCCTAAGTATTTTGGGACTGGGACGTTACATATATTTGTGGTGGCCCATGCAGGTCAGATTTAATATTGTTGGGTTACATGACTGTGCCCAACAAGCCTGCATATAGGAATAGGAATATCTCATCCAGAACTACTACTATCCCTTGACTTCTAATCTTTTTGAAACTTCCTTGATTATTTGGTTTATCCCATATCTAATCTTTTCTAATATCAACTTATCTTCCTCGTGCCAACAGTATGAATCTACGAAGCGGACGCACTTCTGCCTTGGCCCTCACATCTGGTGAGGAGACTACTTCGGAGGGACAGAATCCTCCTATGACTCCAGCGACACCCTACCAGCCAGGACTGTCGCAGCCTACTGCGACACCGACGACGGAGTACCCCGGGATCGCAGCACCCCCAGGCAGCCAGGCTGGACAGACTACTACTATGCCACCGGGAGGGAATGTACCACTGCCTCCTCCACCACCATTCCTTCAGCAGTTTCCCCTACAGTCGGGACCTTAGATGCCTCTACCACCGACTGATGGGAGCCATACTACTCAGTTTATGTATGCCATGATGCAGGCTCAGTGGCAACAGATTGAGCTGATGAGACAGACGATGATGGCAGCTATGGCTAGACCTCCACCACCACCTCCAGCACCAGTACCAGTACCGGCTCTGTATCCCTATGAAGGCTCTATCAAGAATTTCACAGATATGAACCCCAAGGCCTTTAGAGGGACGAAAAAGCCATTAGAGGTGTCAC
Source organism: Iris pallida (assembly GCA_029216955.1). Lineage (NCBI taxonomy): Eukaryota > Viridiplantae > Streptophyta > Magnoliopsida > Asparagales > Iridaceae > Iris > Iris pallida. The sequence goes on along the minus strand of JANAVB010013764.1, from coordinate 72,308 downwards.
AGTGGCTTATTAGTACCGAGAAGCTACTGAAGGCATCCCAGTTGCCTGCTCGAGATTGGATGACAGCAGTGGACCTACTGTTAAAAGACAACGCTCACCACTGGTGGAAGGCGGAAGAGAGACGATTAGGCACTGGGATCACTTGGAAGCAGTTCTATGATACATTTTATGAGAGATTCTTCCCTATTCATGTTCGAGATGGTCTCTATGACCAGTTCCTCCATTTGAAGCAAGAGAATATGACAGTTGATGAGTATGACTCGGAGTTCAATCGCCTGAGTCGATTTGGTGCGGGATTGATTCCGACAGATTTAGAGAAGGCGAGGAGATTTCACCAGGGGCTTGCACCAGAGCTCAAGTCTTATACGACTACCCAGTCTCGAGTCTCCCATTCAGCTGCCTTGGAAGAAGCTCATGCTCAGGAGATTCTTCACAAGGAACAGCAGCAAACATCGAGACGCCATACCCCAGCAGTTATACCAGCCCGAGCCACTCAGAGTGGACCTATTAGGAGGGCCACATGACAGTTCCTGTCACCCCCAGTTTTCAGAAACAGGGGTATTTTTATCATTTTACATTTTAGAATATTTTTAAAATTTATTTTATTATTTATGATATTATTTTGGGGTTGAAATTTATTTTATTATTTATGATATTGTTTTGGGGTTATTTGAGTCGGGTTCGAATTTCAACTCAATCCGACTTGAAACGGGGACCCCGGGGTAGTTTGACTCTAGTGGGACCCACACACTAGTTAGGCATGGCCCACATGATATTAATTTTAGTCCACATGATAGAAATATTTTAGTTAGAGGTTAGAATAATTATTATGGATAAGGTTAGTGTGATTAGAGACTTTAGAATGACTAATTTAGCCCCAACCAATTAGCCCTTTCCTAATACTCATAGAATAGGTTAGTAGGGGCATTTTGGACCTTACCATAATAGGACAAATAGCCCCATATGGCCAGCCACTTTGGGAGAGGATAGGCTCAAGTTCATTTCATTATTCTCATCCACACTCTCTCTCTTGTTCTTCCCCAAATTCCTAGAGAGCAATTCCTAGCAATTTTTCCACCAAATCCTTCCATTTTACCACCAAATCTTCTTCTTTCCTTCTCTATTCTAGCCAAAGAGGAAGCTACCCAAGTTTCGGAGGATTCAGAGCTCGTTCGTGTTCTTTTGGAATCTCTACGTGTCGGTGTCGCTCCGGGAAGGCTTTTCTTCGATTCGATCTACCGGGAGGTATAAATCCCTTCTCCTTTTTATTTTCTCATGCATATAGGTCTATTTTGAACCCATAGGAATGACCCCCATGGTTGTATCTCAATTTGTGTCCATTTCGTGTCCATTTGGAGGTCATAGGAGTGTCCTTTGTGTTGTGGTTGTGTCAATGTGGGAAAATCCCAAATTTGGACACACTATGTGTTGTTGTTATATATGAATGAATTATTACATGTTTAATCTCATATTTTTGTATTGGAGATGTGTTCTATAGTGTCTCATATATATATTAGTGTAGAGAGTGAGTTCTTGATATATTATGTTATATACTTGTGTTCTTTTGTCTCAAACTACCCAAATCCGTCATGATTTTTATCCACGTTTTTAATTTCTGCCCTAACTTAGAAATATCATAACTTCTAGCTCAAAGCTCGGTTTAACCTTGCGTTCTTTTAAAAGAAGCGTATTGAAGTTAGCTTTCCAAAAACATATATTAATAGGCCTAATTCTTTCTGTAACTTTCTGGAGAATTATTTGAGTGTCAGCTGTACGAAAGACAAACGCGTTCTCGGTGTTTTCGCGATTTCGGGAGTTTCCGGAAACAAAAACGCGATCCGTTTGAAGTTTCGAAAAGCTAACACATAGATCTATAACATACTTTAATCCTAGATTTTAATTCATACTGAGATGGTACATTATTGATTATTAGTAGGAGTTACTATTCGGTATATACATTTTGTGCACCCTTGTGTGTAATATAATATTCTATTTGATTTTAACCCATGTTAATGTATATACATTATGTAATTAAATAGAGAATGTAAGCATGAGTAAATGTTTAAATAAATGATGTATGAGGTGTAAGTATCCTATCTAATGTAAGCATGTATAAGTATAGCTTGTAATGAATATGTAGGTTACATAGTATCTAATGTATGGTGCATATAGTAGTACAAGAGAATAAATGAATGATGAATGAATGCAAGTATGAATGTAATGTAATAATAGATGTAATGTATGCAATATACAAGTTAATGAGATATAATGTTCTATTTTAACACAAATCCTATATTACCTCATGTACCCCTTACCCTATGTAGACACTATCACACTTGACACTTTGTTCACTTACACTTTGACACTCTTTAATATGTATACACTATGTATGCCCATTTAACCCTCACTTGTCCCTTTGCCATGTTCACATACACACACATAGCCTCTTAAATAAGTATTTATGAATACAGTTAACTTAGCTATGTATGTATATTATATATATGTTAGCATATTGTGTTGTAATATATAAGTTTATATAACCATTTGAAATGCCATGATTATAGACCTAATGTTGAATACCAATATATGCATGTGTATATATGTGTAGACGTATATAGTTTAAAGTAATAGATTACCTAGTGTATATCTAATGTGAATTCTTGCCTATTTGAGTATTGAATAATTGCATACTATATAGAGTTAGGTGTATGTTGGCTTGTATAGCCTTGTATTGATGTGTGCTTGCTAGGATAGTCTTGGTTAGGCCTAGTAAGACTTGTTGGGTTAGGACATTACCTAGTTTGACCTTGTTTGACTAGTGCAGTTGACCAGAGTTGACCAAGGGTTGACTTTGGCCTAGTTTGACCTAGATTCATGTAGAATGCATTGTAGTACTTTATATTATCCTTCTGGACATGTTGTGACTTGTGCTGTTCTAACTAGGAGCCAGACACCTCTCCTCGGACAGTATCTTTACCTTGGACATTCAGATAGCAGGCGAGTACATTCTCTGATCATTTCATAACTTGTTTAGAATTATATTCCTGCTCTAGTTTACCTTATTTGATGCTGTCACGATATTATCACGGATTGGTACTAATGGATCCCTACATTGAGATGTTATCTCCCTCGAGAGCATCGGATACATTATATCATGTGTTTCGTGTACATCATGTATTTTTCGCTCTCATGTTATTCATGTTTCTCATGTGCTTCATGCTCGTTCATGCATGCTCGTGTACTCTCATGTGCTCTCATGAATCGGTCATGTTTCCCATGTATCTAATGTATAACCTATATTACATGTACACTCATTTATGAGCCTTCATATGAATTTCATGTGCACCCATTTTTGGGCCCCCCATGTGAATTTCATGTGCACTCATGTATGAGCTCTCATGTATACTTTATGTGCACCCATTTATGGGCTTCATGTGAAAACCATGTATGTAACATAACTTGTTTGGATCCTTGTGTATTGATTGGGGTATGGGGGAGTATAAATAGCCATGTGAACAATTCCAAAGTAGTATAGCTATGTGCGCCTCTTTAGTATAGTCATGTACAAATCCAGCCGTTCACATGTCGACTTTGTACTCTAAATCACTAGTCACTAGTAGCTCTCTACTTATAGTAGATATTTCTATTACAGTTCTCTCTTTGTTTACATCATGTACTTTCTTTCAGTTTCATGTATCGTACTCTCTTGTATGTTTATATTTTCTACCATGTTATGATCTGTGTGAGATGTATTGTGCTCGCTCCTGTCCTGACTGGACCTGTTGATAAATTTTACAGATAGCCTGGGATTGCCTGCTAGCCTAGAGGAGACACAGTAGAGATTGTTTAGATAGTTATTTTATTTTGTCTAGAGTTGTATTTACTTGTGGATTACTATATTTGAGTTTTGAGATGTATTACTGGGATTATGTATCTTAGACACTTAGACTTCTATCTCCTGTATCTCTTTTGAATTTTATGTTTATCTATCTTTATCATTCTACCTTAGATTGTGATTGAGTTGTACCTCTGTGTTGGCCTCCTTATGGAGAGTATTCATATTATGCTAGTTATAGTTCATGACCTAGAACAGCGTTCTACCGCCGACACTGCGGCGTAGGCTAGGCGTTGTTACGTAATCGTACCCTCACGGTGGGTGCGGGTCGTGACACGTTTTTAGTGGTGGCCCATGCAGGTCGAGTTTGTGTAGTGGTATTCGAATTAGAGTACCACTACAGCCTGCAGTAGAATTAGGATATATTTTTTTGAAGGTACGCAATTATGGTTAGGATTCCTTGATAGATTCCTGGGACGACCCTTGAGAATCTTATTTTAACTTCGATTTGAAATCTGTTTTTTCCTGATTTGATTTACCTTTACTTCCTGTTATTGAACTTGATTTTGATGGATTATTGTTGAATTTCGAATCTTGATGTTAGTGGTTGAATTTGAGTCTGTATTTTTATGATTTTTGATGGATTATTGTTGAATTTTGAATCTTGATGTTCGATGTTGAATTTGAGTTTGTATTTATATGTATATGTATATTTTTTTGGAATTAAGGTATAACCTGATAACATACTTGATAAGGACAGTGAGAAAGGTAAAAGTCTACTTTATTATAGAATTTAGAATTTATTGCAGTCATATTTTCTAGCATGACAAGGACGTAGAGCCTGATATAGCTATACTTATCTTAGTTATGAAATCTAGATTTTCTTGCAGCCATACCGGGTGGCGTGGTAAGAATTCTAGATAACATGATTATAGGGTGTATGCCTTATTATGGACTCTATCGTTTATTGCAGCTATGCTTATTGGCGTGGCAGAATTCTGACAACATAATTTCAAGAAGACGCATATGATTATCAGATTGTACCTTAAATATTTTTGAACATGTTTTCTCTACTTTTTTTTCGGTCCTTCAAAAAAAAAATAGAGAATTGTTATTTGTTTTGTTTTGTTTTGTTTCTCATTTATTTAACTTAGGAGTAGCTTTAGCTGTTTTTATAAACTTTGTGTAACTTCTTACTATGAAATTCTTCTTAATACAATGAATCGATGATTTTGCTAGACTTTATCTTGGATTTGAAAATTTAGCTCTGGGTTTCAAAATGGGTTTTTCTTTTAAACAGATAAGCAAAAACAGATTTTATCGTTATTTCTTTCTTGCTACTATTCTTGTATTAAAAAATAATAATAATAATACTGTCTTGATTACGTCAATCACCTGCTTGCAACCTTGGTAGGAATCTAATTGTTGGTCTTAACGTAGAATTAAAATTTTATATTGGGACATGAGAATATATATGAATATATATAGTGGACACTTTCCTGACACTTATGCATGCTACACTTGATTTCCACCTATCTGAATACATATTAATATGTCGTTAATGTTTAAATTTTCAAAACTCCAATATTTTCGATTCTCTGCTTTTCCTAGCTTAACTCGTAATTTAAATATAAAATTTCATGATAATAGTTTTATTTATGTCACTGTACATGTATGTTATACGTAGGGTTTCAATTCAAAATTTTTTTTTGTTGAGTTTTGTGTTTAAATTTGTCAAATCTTAGACTGTGCACATATTAACCCTTAATACAGGATTTTAAATGTTAGTTCAAATTGATTGTTTTAAATGTAATATTTAGAGCTGTGTACATTATTGTTGTAGGGATATAAATTTAGGTTCCATATTCTTACATGTTAGGTTGTGATAAATATTGAGTTGGTTTTGATGTGCAAATTCTCCAAAATCCTGAAAACTGAATACATGTTAACATTTTTATATTGATTTTCATGTTTAGTTCAATTTCAGATTTAACATGTAATATTGAACTGTATGCGTAGATAAATGTATTGATAGTATATTAGGGTTTCATTTCTATCATGTTAGGATGTATTGGGAGCATTGAGATTAGTTGTGATGTTTCAAACTCCTAAATTTTGAAATTATATTATGTTAATATTGTACTGGTTTAAATGTTAGCTTATTTTTAGATTTTGTATGTAAATGCTGAACTAAAACTGGGTTTAACATTTCAATACTAAGCTATAACCCTGTACAAGGACACACACACACCCTAACTTAGTATACCCTGTCATGTAACCTAACTCTTCATCTCTATGTCATGATTATATATCTATATAGATATATAGAGCTTAGGCATACATGTTATAATGTATATACATACATAACTAAATCTCTACCTCTTTATATATACATATATACATGGTTAGCCATGCATGTTATGAGCAAATGAGTTGTGTATTGTAGATTGTTTAACCAATATGCCATGATTAGTGTAACTTGATAGTTATTGTTTGAAACCCAAATCCTCCTATGCACTTTCATGTATATTTCACATACACACACGCCTATTATCTAACCATATGAACATGTCCACATACCTATACACACACTAACTACATAACTTGTACATAATGCTAGCTTTTTCCTCTCTAACGCTATATATATAAATATATTGTGATTGGATTTTCATGCAATTGGCTTTCATTTTTTAACTTTTGATTTTGATTTTCTTGAATAGTACCCCTTATTAGATAAATGGTAGTTAACTTTATTTTATTTTGATAAGTACCAGTTTTCATATAGGATGGTAGACTGCCTTACAGACTTGATGATTGTTATTTCTGTATCTTTTCTAGTTTAGCACCCTAAATTGCTTGTGCGTTTTGATACCATATGACCGTCTTGGTTTAGCATGACTAGTATACCTAGCTGAGACTTTCACTACCACCGTATGCCATGACCCTGTATGTCATCATTTTAAATCGTATGATTGTTTAAGTTCTGAGACTTTGATTGTGGGGGGTTTGACCTAGAAGGAGTATAAACATTTTAATTTTGAGGATGAATTTTTTTTAAGGTGGGTAGACTTGTAACACCCAGTTCTCTAAAATGAGAGTAATTTTAAAATTTTGTAATTTTAATCATTTATTGATTTGACATTTAAATCATGATATGATTTTTGGTAATTTTAAAATCATTTTAAAACTATTTAAAATCATGACTTGTGATTTTGATATTTTGCTAGTGAAACCCTAGAGACTGTTTGACCAAGAGCCTAACCATGTGATTAGGATATTTTAATGTCATTTTTGGCCTAAGGATATTTTGTATTTGACCTCTTTGAATTATTTTGATATTTATTGCGTTGGTGATTGTTGATTTTGACCTTTGATAGGTGTGATTTTGTGATGGTTTTGTGTCCGTATCAGACACGTATCCGTTTTTATTTACAAATGTTTGATGTGCCTCAAAGAAATTTTTTTATTGCTATTTTTTTTGAAAAGTATTTGAATGAGATTGTTTCTGCATGTGTTTCCTGTGATTGCTTTGTTTTAATTTCGAGGACGAAATTTTTTAAGGTGGATAGATTTGTCACCCCCAGTTTACAGAAACAGAGGTATTTTTGTCATTTTACAGTTTAGAATATTTTTAAAATTTATTTTATTATTTATGATATTATTTTGGGGTTGAAATTTATTTTATTATTTATGATATTGTTTTGGGGTTATTTGAGTCGGGTTCGAATTTCAACTCAATCCGACTTGAAACGGGGACCCGGGGTTAGTTTGACTCTAGTGGGACCCACACACTAGTTAGGCATGGCCCACATGATATTAATTTTAGTTCACATGATAGAAATATTTTAGTTAGAGTTTAGACTAATTATTATGGATAAGGTTAGTGTGATAAGAGACTTTAGAATGACTAATTTAGCCCCAACCAATTAGCCCTTTCCTAATACTCATAGAATAGGTTAGTGGGGGCATTTTGGACCTTACCATAATAGGACAAATAGCCCCATATGGCCAGCCACTTTGGGAGAGGATAGGCTCAAGTTCATTTCATTATTCTCATCCACACTCTCTCTCTTGTTCTTCCCCAAATTCCTAGAGAGCAATCCCTAGCAATTTCTCCACCAAATCCTTCCATTTTGCTACCAAATCTTCTTCTTTCCTTCTCCATTCTAGCCAAAGAGGAAGCTACCCAAGTTTGGGAGGATTCGGAGCTCGTTCGTCTCCTTTTGGAATATCTACGTGTCGGTGTCGCTCCGGGAAGGCTTTTCTTCGATTCGATCTACCGGGAGGTATAAATCCCTTCTCCTTTTCATTTTCTCATGCATATAGGTCTATTTTGAACCCATAGGAATGACCCCCATGGTTGTATCTCCATTTATGTCCATTTCGTGTCCATTTGGAGGTCATAGTAGTGTCCTTTGTGTTGTGGTTGTGTCCATGTAGAAAAACCCCAAATTTGGACACACTATGTATTGTTGTTAATATGAATGAATTATTACATGTTTAATCTCATATTTTTGTATTGGAGATGTGTTCTATAGTGTCTCATATATATATATATTAGTGTAGAGAGTGAGTTCTTGATATATTATGTTATATACTTGTGTTCTTTTGTCTCAAACTACCCAAATCCGTCATAATTTTTATCCACGTTTTTAATTTCAGCCCTAACTTAGAAATGTCATAACTTCTAGCTCAAAGCTCGGTTTAACCTCCCATTTTTTGTAAAAGAAGCGTATTGAAGTTAGCTTTCGAAAAACATATATTAATAGGACTAATTCTTTCTGTAACTTTCTGGAGAATTATTTGAGTGTCAGCTGTACGAAAGATAAACGCATTCTCGGTATTTTCGCGATTCCGGGAGTTTCCGGAAACAAAAATGCGATCCGTTTGAAGTTTAGAAAAGCTAACACATAGATCTATAACATACTTTAATCCTAGATTTTAATTCATACTGAGATGGTACAGTATTGATTATTAGTAGGAATTACTATTCGGCATATGCATTTTGTGCACCCTTGTGTGTAATATAATGTTCTATTTGATTTTAACCCATGTTAATGTATATACATTATGTAATTAAATAGAGAATGTAAGCATGAGTAAATGTTTAAATAAATGATGTATGAGGTGTAAGTATCCTATCTAATGTAAGCATGTATAAGTATGGCTTGTAATGAATATGTAGGTTCCATAGTATGTAATGTATGGTGCATATAGTAGTGCAAGAGAATAAATGAATGATGAATGAATGCAAGCATGAATGTAATGTAATAATAGATGTAATGTATGCAATATACAAGTTAATGAGATGTAATGTTCTATGTTAACACAAATCCTATATTACCTCATGTACCCCTTACACTATGTAGACACTATCACACTTGACACTTTGTTCACTTACACGTTGACACTCTTTGATATGTATACCCTATGTATGCCCATTTAAGCCTTAATTTCCCCTTTGCCATGTTCACATACACACACATAGCCTCTTAAATAAGTATTTATGAATACAGTTAACTTAGCTATGTATGTATATTATATATATGTTAGCATATTGTGTTGTAATATATAAGTTTATATAACCATTTGAAATGCCATGATTATAGACCTAATGTTGAATACCAATATATGTATGTGTATATATGTGTAGACATATATAGTTTAAAGTAATAGATTACCTAGTGTATATCCAATGTGAATTCTTGCCTATTTGAGTATTGAATAATTGCATGCTATATAGAGTTAGGTGTATGTTGGCTTGTATAGCCTTGTATTGATGTGTGCTTGCTAGGATAGTCTTGGTTAGGCCTAGTAAGACTTGCTGGTTTAGGACATGACCGAGTTTGACCTAGTTTGACTAGTGCAGTTGACCAGAGTTGACCAAGGGTTGACTTTGGCCTAGTTTGACCTAGATTCATGTAGAATGCATTGTAGTACTTTATATTACCCTTCTGGACATGTTGTGACTTGTGATGTTCTAATTAGGAGCCATACACCTCTCCTCGGACAGTATCTTTACCTTGGACATTCAGATAGCAGGCGAGTACATTCTCTGATCATTTCATAACTTGTTTAGAATTATATTCCTGCTCCAGTTTACCTTATTTAATGCTGTCACGATATTATCACGGATTGGTACTATATGGATCCCTACATTGAGATGTTATCCCCCTCGGGAGCATCGGATACATTATGTCATGTGTTTCGTGTACATCATGTATTCCTCGCTCTCATGTTATTCATGTTTCTTATGTGCTTCATGTTCGTTCATGCATGCTCGTGTACTCTCATGAATAGGTCATGTTTCCCATGTATCTCATGTATAACCTATATTGTATGTGCACTCATTTATGAGCCTTCATGTGAATTTTATGTGCACCCATTTTTGGCCCCCCTTTTGAACTTCATGTGCACTCATGTATGAGCTCTTATGTATACTTCATGTGCACCCATTTATGGGCTTCATGTGAAAACCATGTACGTAACATAACTTGTTTGGATCCTTGTGTATTGATTGGGGTATGGGAGAATATAAATAGCCATGTGAACAATTCCAAAGTAGTATAGCCATGTGCGCCTCTTTAGTATAGTCATGTGCAAATCCAGCCGTTCACATGTCGACTTTGTACTCTAAATCACTAGTCACTGGTAGCTCTCTACTTATAGTAGATATTTCTATTACAGTTCTCTCTCTGTTTACATCATGTACTTCCTTTCAGTTTTATGTATCGTACTGTCTTCCATGTTTATATTTTCTACCATGTTATGATCTGCGTGAGATGTATTGTGCTCGCTCCTGTCCTGACTGGACCTGTTGATAAATTTTACAGATAGCCTGGGATTGCCTGCTAGCCTAGAGGAGACATAGTAGAGATTATTTAGATAGTTATTTCATTTTGTCTAGAGTTGTATTTACTTGTGGATTACTGTATTTGAGTTTTGAGATGTATTACTGGGATTATGTATCTTAGACACTTAGACTTCTATCTCATGTATCTCCTTTGAATTTTATGTTTATCTATCTTTATCATTCTACCTTAGATTGTGATTGAGTTGTACCTCTGTGTTGGCCTCCTTATGGAGAGTATTCATATTATGCTAGTTATAGTTCATGACCTAGAACAGCATTCTACTGTCGATACTGCGGCGTAGGCTGGGCATTGTTACGTACTCGTACCCTCACGGTGGGTGCGGGTCGTGACAGTTCCAGCAGAGGCCCTCACCTTATCAGAAGCCCGTTTGCATTACTGCGAAAAACAAGGACATCTCCAGAGCGACTGCAGGACTCGCCTCGGATTATGCTTGAGATGTGGATCCAATCAGCACATGCTCAAGTATTGTCCAGAGCAATATGCAATAGTACAAACTCGGCAGAACCCGAGACCCACAGCTCCAGCTCTTCCAGCACTACGGCCCGTAGTAGGAGCACCTCGTCCACCATTGCCTCCCCAAGGCGTACAGTACAACGAGGCCAGAGCTCAGGGCCCAGGACAAAATTATGGGTAGGTATTCTCACTTGTTGTTGAGGATATAGAGACAGAGGCGGAGGTCATAGCAGGTATGGTTTTAGTTACATATTTTCCTGCTATTATATTATTTGATACTGGAGCCACACATTCATTTATAGCCACTAGTTTTGCCACTAGACACAGCATTCCCATCACACCCTTAGCTAAGAATGTTAAAATCCTCACTGGAGGAGGAGTTATACCTGTTAGTGGTGTTTGTAGACTTTATCCTGTAGTGATAAATGGCAGAGAGATGATGGCACGACTTCTTGTATTCCCTATGCCGACATTTGATGTGGTTCTTAGAAAGGACTGGTTGAGCCAGCATTTCGCTCTCATAGACTGCCATAGGAGCATGTAGGAGCGTAAAAAGTGCTTCAGAGAAAGGGTCAAAGAGATGGATCATTTCATTCATAAGTGATTGGTTTTACCCCAAACAGAGCGGTTAATCTCTTTACGCCCAAGATAAGGCTAATCACTTTACGCCTAAAGCAGGCTGACCACTTTACGCTCGGGTCTATACCCATGGTTTTACGCCAAGGACGGATCAGCCACTCTTACGCTGGACAAAACTGTCAAATCTCGTATTTAATGCAAACTCTGACATGGAGATCTTAATGATAGCATATATCACAAAGGGATTTGTTTTATACAGAGACCAATGTTGTCGTTTAGTATGTGGATTGAGCTACTTTACGCTCACACTATGGCTTCTTTTACGCACGAAGACTATACGAGCTTTTACGCTCAACAGCTGACGTGTGCGTAAAGTCTATTTGGGCTATTTTACGCTCAAGGTTATTTAACAACCACTTTACGTGGGAAGTCTTTGTCAAGGCTATTTTACGCCTAATCTACTGCTTTACGCTCAGAGTACATTGTGGCTACTTTTACGCCCTATTCTCCTCCGCCAGCTTGGAACGTAGTCTGCCTACGTGGCTTTCATGCCATTCTTCTCGAAGAACGTGTATACATGCATCCTACTCTTACTGAAATAATGGGACACATGTCAACATATGCAGAGGTTAGCTTCGATCGTGGGTGGCAGTTGTTAGCGTAAAGATGGAACTTTTGCTAAGTTTTTACGCATAAGAGCCCAAGTCTATAAATAGACTTATTTTTCTCATAACAAGGGGACAGAGACAGGAGAGAATACAGAGATCAGAACTTACAGATTTTGATTCTCCAGAGCATTCTTCTTCAACCTTTCTTTCAGAACAGAGTGAAGCAAAGCAGGAAAGCATTCGGCCTCGCCATCAGTGCCCAAGTGCGTCGATACCTTTCTGGTGACTTAGTTCTTCCAGTTGTTCAACTTCAAGCAGTGATCTTCATCATCATCATATGGTCCAAGGAACAAAGTGATCATTTACGAATCAGACTTCTACAGCAATACTTTCCCAGAATCAAATTTGTACTTCTTGTACTTTTTCTCGTTTTATTTTCAAAAGCCAATTCCTCAAAGGTATTTTATTAAGTGAAACAAAAATGGCGACTCTGCTGGGGATGACCTTCTCCTCTGACGAGGAGGCAATTGCTCAATATGATGATGTTTCGGTCGGTTCGACCAAGAAGACTCTGGTTGTACACTTCGACCAGACTGCCTACGAAGAAATACTCCGAACTGGGGGTGGTTCTCGCTGCTCCAATGTTCAAAAATCTTGCAAAGCACGAAAAGTTTGGATTCCTAAATCCAAAGTAGCTGCTGATCTCTCTGTTGCTTCTGATAGCAAGGGAATTCTTCCCACTCCTGTCGTAGGGGCTCCCGTTCGTAACGAGGCAGTCCTTACTTCGACGTCGCTCTCTAAGTATGACAATTTGTCTTCCGTCTGTGACGGTGTAGATGATCAGGTTCCACGCCCACTGCATAAGAACCAGGTTTTACGCTCAGTGGGTAAAAACCAAGTTTTACGCTCAAGGCATAAGAATGAGTCTCCCATTTATAATGTGGCAGATTCTAATGCTTCAGAGTGTAAAAATAAGTCTCCCGTCTGTGACGTGGTAGACACACACAAATTACGCTCTTCGTGTAAAGGAAAATCTCCCGTCTGTGACGTGGTAGATAACCAATTTTTACGCTCTACGAGTGAAGGTAAGTCTCCTGTCCATGACAGTGTAGATAAAATTCACAAAGATATTTTCACATCTAATGTGAATGTACCTAAATATTTGCAGCGTAAAAATCATGTTGGTAAAACTTCAGTTCTACACCAACAGTCTTCTTATACTGCTCTACATAAAGTACCAAATCTACAAATTACATACAATGAAAATGGAGTCCTTCGTGCTAAAAAATCTCAAGATTTACGCACACAACTCCAAACGCGTAGAAATAAACAATTTGGTTCTGCGAATGCAGCCAGTAATCTTCTTTATACACAGGGTACTAAACGTTTCTCCACCCCTAATGTAATAAAGAAGACTACTCTCTCCACTCCTTCTGACTTACGTGAATTGTTAATGCAAAAGCGTAAGAATAAGCAATCTCCGATGATATTTCCCCAAGAAAAACATCATTGTGATTATCACCAGGTTGTGATCAACTGTTGTTGTTCGGCTTCAAAACGATCAGTTTTTGATCGATTAAGTTTTAATCCGCCTCAACATCAAGCTGAAGACCAAGAACATGAGCTGTCATATGCATCAGTCAACATGGCATCTCATACTAACAGAGGATGACGTCCAAGACGGAATATGTCCCAAACTCCAGGTCAGCAACAGTTCAACAGACTTCTTGATTCTTTTGAGGGAGTATATCAAAATACTCGATCAAGAAGACAAAGGTAAATTGCAGACTTCTGATTCAGAAGCTGGAGGTACTCAATCATTTGAGTCCGAGACTGACAGTGTGGATTCATACTTCTATACAAATCCTTCTGTATCTTCAAGAGAGGTTGAATCCTACGCTGTTGGAGATGAACCAGAGACTTCATCCGTTAATACAGAACAGCGTCTCACTGCCGTTGAGCAATCACTGAAAGACATGCTTAACATGGTGCAAAACATGCATCAGATAATATTGAATCAGCAAACTGCTCAGCCGACAGTAGTGACACCGGCACCAGTAGTAGTACCAACTCAAGATAGTCAAGGGGCTGAAATACCTTTGAATGTTCAGGAGCCTGCTGTTAATCAAAATTCTTCATCTCCAGATTCCATCATTCCTGAAGACGTACCACCTCCAGTGGGGGTTACGGTACATCCAACGACAATTCAATCAAATGTGCTTCCTCAAACCAGTGAAGCCATTCAAGCAGTGCGTGAGCTCAAAGCACAGTTTGAAGTTCTGAGGCACAAAGATCAGCTCCAGAGGTTAGGGATCAAGCAACCTTATCCACCTCATTGGAATGATGTACCCTTTCCACCAAAATTCAAGCCACAATCTATGGTTTTGTTCGATGGAAAAGCATATCCCAGTCAATATATCAATTACTTTGATATTATTACTGTACACTTGTAGAAAGATGACGCTCTTCTCACTCGAGTGTTCATCGGGTGCCTGACGGGTTCGGCTTATGATTGGTATCAAAGTTTACCCGACAATTGCATTTCGTCTTTTGACGAATTTAAGGCAATGTTTCTCTCCCGCTTCTATGAAGGAGGTATGGACATGAACATGTCCTCCTAGATAGAAATCAAACAAAAGGAGAAAGAAGATACTCGGACGTTCATCGAACGTTTCCGACAGGCTAATTTAAAGATGCCTCTTGGTATGCCAGATTCAGCGTTGATTGATACATGCAAGATGAATCTACGACCATCCATCGCTGTTTTTACGGGTTTCCAATTCTCAGATTAGGCTTCGTTCATCATAGCAGCGGTTTCAGCTGAGACCAATGGTAGGTTGGCTCGTGAACATAGGATAATTTTTGCCTCAGATGATAGAGGAAAGAAAAGTAATCCTGGTAATAACCCCAACAATCTTAATATGAAGGGAAAAGATACCCTCATGGTTAATCTTTCCAAGAATAAAACGATGCTGAATAGTCAGGAATCTTCCAGGCCAAAGGAAGAATACTCTTTTGATGAGAGTGATATCCCAGAGATATTTCAGTGTCTGGTAAAGAGTGGCAAACTTCAGATTCCAGAGCCAAAGAGGCCTAATGAGGTGAATTTAACTGATAATCCCAAATATTGTATCTATCATAGATACATTAATCATCCTACCAGTGCTTGCTATGTCCTGAAGAAGAAAATCTAGGAAATGATAAATGGCGGTGCTATCGCTTTAACCAATGGTGACCATATGGTTACAACCAATATGGTTTCTCTTCAGTTCGGAGATTTTCCTCCACAGCAAGTCCCAGATGGAATTATGCCAATTCCAAAGGCGACGATGAAGATCGTGAATATCCCGCCTGCCAGAGAAAAAAATACAGGATTGCTGTCGCTCACACTAAAAAATGGTAAAATCATGTGGGTACATCCTGACTTAGTGCCTGAGTTAGAAAATAAAGATAAAACTTCAAAATCCAAGAAGAGTAAGAAAGTCAAAACCTGCAACATGATTTCACATGTTATTCCAGATCCTGATGACTTGGATCATCTATGGGATGGCCTTCCTTTAGACGATAGACTGAAAGGACTGAACATCTGTCCTCCAAGTCTAGCTCCTCCTACTAAGCTCAAGCTTACTTACCAGCAGTGGCTAGCCATGAATAGTGTTCCTTTATACCGGGCGCAACAAGTCTTCGCTGCTTATAAAAAAGCTCCGACAGGTATTCTTCCTCGTATCCCGAATCTTTCTCCTCCTGTGGCTATAATGACATCTATTTTCTATTTCCCTGAGGTTACAGAAGGTCTTGCTTTTTCCTCTTCCTCTGTTGGAACACCTGTCAAAAGTCTGCTGCCCACTCACTTGTATAGTCAACAATCTGTCCATCTCATGAAGAAGATGGGTTATGACTTTCAAAAGGCAGAAGGTTTGAATTATGATAAAGGAATACGACTTAGTTTACAGATTCAAAGTCAAAATTTCACTGTTGGATTGGGTTCTGGAGTTCCTCGTAACAATCCACACAAGAAAAAGGCTAAGAGAGGGGAGACAAAATCCTGTAATATGGTACTTCCTTCTCCTGAGTCTGAGGAAGAAACTTTTACTGGTACAAGATCTGAAAAAGAGTACCATAAAGACTACGAGGGATCCTCCAAAGAAGCCGAAGACGTAGTGAAGACAATACCAACTCAACCCTCTCATGTTCCTGCTAAATCTTCCGTGGTTGAAAAGGGGAAACAGAAAGCAGTGCGCTTCGACGTCCCATTGAAGTCTGCTTCCAGTCAGGGGGTGGTGATGAAGCCTTACAAGTTTGATATTCTGGCTCAGTTGGCCAATACTCCGGCTAGACTATCTATATTTGAGTTGCTTCGCATTTCCAGAAAAAGCAGAGAGACTTTGAGTGAAGCTTTACTTCAGGCATATTCATGCTTGGCTCAACTCAAGAGTCCTGATAATATACCAGTGTCATGTCCACAATGTCATAGTGTGATGGAAGCAATTCCCAACATCACCTTTACACAAGAAGATATGCTGTTGAAGCATAACAAGCATGATAGGCCTTTGTGCTACACTGGGTATATTGGATCTACTGAAATTGACAGGATTTACATTGATCTCGGGTCTTCAATTAGCATAATTCTTCAGAGTATGCTAAGGCCCCTGAGGATTCCTACTAGTGATTTGACTTACACTAGTACTATGATAGTCGGTTTCAACTCTGGCAAGAGCAAACCATTGGAGAAGATTCGTCTGCAGATTCAGATCGATGATCTTCGAACCGTGGCAACTTTTTATGTTATCAACTCAGACGTCTCCTATAATATCCTTTTAGGGAGACCGTGGATTCATGAGCACAATATTATACCTTCAACTCTCCACCAATGCTTCAAGTATGTAGATTCCCAAGGAGTCGTGAAGACTTAGTTCGCTGATATCAATCCCTTCAAGGGTGTCGAAGCCTATTTTTCTTATTCAAGGCTTTATAAACAAGAGCATGTGAACGAGATATCAGACATGGCTGAAGATCAATCACCCACTGAGGATCAGTCTAGTAATGAAGATCCGCCAGAGGAGCAACCTTTGAAGATCATAGTCAAGGGACATATCCAATCCCAATCTGTTAATGTTCAACCTCTGATAATCAAGGTTAAAGGAAGAACTCAAACTGCATCTGAGGAATCAACAAATATTCCTGCTAAGAGCCAAGCTCAACCTTTTATTATCAAGGTCAAAGGGTGTACTTCTTGTACGAATGATCCAGAACCACCATTGATTGTCAATCTTGGAAAAACTACGCAGAAGACAGATAATGGTCCACTGATGATTAATCCGAAGCGTAGCAGTCAAGTCATAAATGATGTAAATATTGATCATTCTGTACTTTTTGATATCAATGAAGATTTCCTTTTCGAGTATATGGCTGTCAAGTTTATCGAAAGCATGACTTTATCTTCTGATAATCAAAGTCATCGATATAAAGACAACATTGAGCCAGAAGAAACTTTATACATCGATCATAAGGAAAATTCTTTCCCTCCTCATATAGATGTTGAACCTTATGCTCAAAGGTTCCTAACATCTTCTCTCTATCTTCTACCTGTAGCCGCTTCATCACAAGCTTGTGTAACTTTTAGACGTCACGAAGAATCTTATTTCGTGGTTCCGTCTGATAAAAAAAACAAGCGCCAAATTGTGTTTGTCCTGGCTAGAAATATTCCTGTTGCTCAGGCAGATGAGTTGAAAGATAAAGACAAAGGAAGAATCTGAATTGACAAGTATAGTCAATAATCTATCAAGATTATCCAGAACATGGGATATGATTTAAAGACTATGCAAGGTCTCAATCAAGGCAAGGGTAGACGACTACCATTATGTGGTGATCTGTTTTACCAAAAGACTCGTCATGGGTTAGGATATAATCCGTCCTACACATTTTATGACGATATACAAGAAGAATTCTCTTCTAGCTCTTCGCAATCATCGGATTTAGAAGAAGTCCAATTTATTGAAACTGATATGTCTCGTTCCTTATATAATGAATCTGGACAAGTATTTTCAGTCAATATGGTTCAAACTGATGATGAATCTGAATTATTTGAGAATGACCCTTGGACTCAACAGATGGATACTCAGTGGGAACTCCGTTTTGAACAACGACAGCCACCTACAGAGGATGAGGTTATCCAGATTGATGTTGGAGATGGAACTACCTCTAAACCAGTATTCATTAGTACGAATCTTTCTGAAAATAAAAAAGAACAGTTGATAAAACTTATCAAAGAATATATTGACATTTTCGCATGGAGTTATGAGGATATGCCAGGCCTAGATCCTAAAGTTGCTACTCATAAACTCAATATTTTTCCTAATGTCAAGCCTGTAAAACAACAGCAACGGCGCTTTAGACCAGATATGATGGATGTAATAGAAGCAGAAGTCAAAAAGTTGATCACATGCGAATTTGTTCGTGAAGAGCAACACCCGGATTGGGTGGCCAATATTGTTCCTGTCATGAAGAAGAACGAAAAAGTCCGAGTTTTTATAGATTATCGAGATCTTAATGCAGCTTGTCCAAAGGACAAATTTCTACTTCCAATTACTGATGTCATGATAGAAAATACATGTGGTTTTGAACGCATGTCTTTCATGGACGGATTCTCAGGGTACAATAAGATCAAGATGCATCCAGAAGATGAGAAATATACCGCTTTTCGTACACCCCTTGGGGTCTACTGTTATACGGTTATGCCGTTTGGTCTTAAAAATGCCGGTGCCACATATCAACGGGCTATGAGCAACATCTTTCAAGAACATCTACGGAAGATAGCTGAATGTTATGTAGATGACATTGCTGTTAAAAGTCGATTAAAGGATAATCACATTCAGGACTTGAGGACAGTGTTTGAGTTGATGCGCCAGCATAAATTGAAAATAAACCATACTAAGTCTTTCTTAGGAGTTTCCAGTGGTAAAATTTTAGGATTTGTCATTACTTCTCAGGGTATCTATGTTGATCCTGATAAGATTAAAGCAATTCTCGAAATGTATCCTCCTCGTAATCTGAAAGAACTCCGTGGCTTTCAGGGTCGTATTGCTTATATTAGAAGATTTATATCTAATCTTTCTGGAAGATGTCAACCTTTCTCCCGTCTATTAAAGAAAGGTGTATCTTTTGTTTGGGATGAAGCGTGTCAGAAAGCCTTCAATGACATCAAGCAATACCTTACAAACCCACCTGTTCTGATACCTCCGCTAGTCGGAAGGCCATTTTTGCTATATGTTCGAGCCTTGGATCACTCACTTGGCGCTCTTCTTGCACAGAAAAGTGATATGGGTCATGAGCAAGCAATATATTATCTGAGCAGAATAATGGTCGGAGCTGAACACAGGTATACTCCTGTGGAAAAGGAATGTCTAGCTTTGGTTTTTGTCGTCCAAAAGACAAGACATTATGTGACAGGACAGACTATTCATGTCATTTCCAGAATAAATCTCATTCGGGTATTGATGAGAAAAGCTAGCATTCTTAACTCCAGGTTGGCCACCTGGACGATGTTGCTTACTCCTTATGACATGGTTTATGTACCTCAGAAATCAATAAAGGGTCAAGCATTCGTCGATTTCTTAGCTGCTCACCCTATACCGGAAATATCAAAATTATATGAGGACATTCCAGATGAAGTCGTGGATTGTAACCTGACTTTAAAGAATGACATATGGCAATTATATTTCGATGGGGCATCACGAGTAGGACCTAAAGGCAATATTGTCTCTGGAGTAGGAGTCGTCTTGGTTTCTCCTGACAAAATGGTCATATAACGTGCCTATTCTCTCAATGAGCCATGTTCCAACAATGTAGCAGAATATAATGCTCTGTTGATTGGTCTCCAAGTAGCAAAATAATTGGATATTGAGTTCATAGAAGCTTATGGAGATTCTCAATTGATTGTTAATCAAGTTAGAGGAACTTATGAAGTAAGAAACCCGGATCTCATCCCTTACCATCAAGTGGTAGTCGAGTTGGATCTTTCATTCAAAAGATTCTTCATTGAATTTGTACCATACTCTCAGAATGTGGAAGCTGATGCTCTTGCCAGTTTAGCTGCAGACCTAGCTGTCCCAATCCGAAGGCAAAATACAATTACTTTGTTGGATCGAGACTTGTTCTGTGTCAAGAATAATTTGTACATT
Organism: Iris pallida; assembly: GCA_029216955.1. NCBI lineage: Eukaryota > Viridiplantae > Streptophyta > Magnoliopsida > Asparagales > Iridaceae > Iris > Iris pallida. The sequence goes on along the minus strand of JANAVB010013764.1, from coordinate 51,778 downwards.
GAACAAAGTTATACTACAGAGTCAAATTCCCAGCATAAGGATTGGAGAACTCTATTCGTTGATTATGCAGTTCATGGGATTTTGCCTGAAGATCCAAAAGAAGCTGCATCAATCAAAAGACGATCGTTTCGGTTTTATTATGATTCGTCTTTACATATGCTGTACTATCGTTCCTATGATGGACTCTTGCTGCGTTGTCTCTCAGAAAGTGAAGCTAAACAAACACTGCGAGAAGCTCATGATGATATTTGTGGTGCTCATCAACCGGATCCTAAATTACAAGACCGCATTCGAAGAATGGGGTATTATTGGCCTTCTATGATAGCAGATGCTGTAGACTATGCCAGAAGATGTAAAGCATGTCAGATTCATGCTGATTTTATTCATCAACCATCTAAATTTTTACATCCTACAGCAGCCTCTTGGCCTTTCGAAGCTTGGGGTATGGATGTCATTGGTCCTATTAATCCCCCTTCTATTAAAAGACATCGGTTCATATTAGCTATAACAGATTACTTTTCTAAGTGGGCAGAAGCAGTTCCCCTTGCGGAAGTGAAAACATCTAATGTGATCAGCTTCATCAAGCACCATATCATTTATCGCTTCGGAATTCCTCGACAGATAATTCATGACAATGGTCCACAATTTGCCAGTCAAGCATTTTATCGATTCTGTGACAAGAATCGAATTCAGAATTTGGCTTCTACGGCTTATAATTCAGCTGCTAACGGTTTAGCCGAAGCTTTCAATAAGACGATCATTAAACTTCTCAAAAAGTTTGTCTCTTCTAATAAACGTGATTGGAATGAGAAACTTGGAGAGTGTTTATAGGCTTATCGAACAACAGTCCGGACTCCTACTGGTTTTACACCATTTTCATTAGTTTATGGATGTGAAGCTGTCCTCCGATTGGAAATCCAGATCCCATCTCTACGAATAGCCATTGCTAATGAGCTAACTACAGAGAATAATGATCGCTTACGACTCCAAGAACTTGAAGGATTGGATGAGAAACGTCTTCAAGCACAACAGCACATTGAACTATATCAAGCCCGCATATCTCGAACTTTCAATCGTAAAGTCAAAGAGAGGGTATTCAAAGTTGGCGAACTTGTATTAGCTGTTCGAAGACCGATGGTGATGACTCATAAAAGTAAAGGGAAATTCCAAGCAAAATGGGAAGGCCCTTATGTAATTGAGTCCGTATTTTCCAATGGCACCTATCAATTATCAAAGCCCAATGGAGATCTGCTCATGATGCCAATCAATGGCAAATTTCTTAAGAAATACTATGTATAAAAAAAAGACAGAATGAAAATAAAGTCTCTTTTATTACTATTTTTGTTCAAAACAAAAGGTCAAGGACGAGGACCACTTCCTCCCTTATTGAATACATAGTCAGTTAATGTCTCGAAGGAATTGTTGCCTGAGTTCATAAAAACCTGCAGGCGGCCATCCTCAGTGCTTCTTCTTCTGGAGTTTTTCCTGGCTCTACAAAGAACGCAAGGATATCTTGTGGTGACTTGGGCATGGAAGAGCTGTTGCCTACTTGAGTCGGGCCTGCCACTGTTGGCTCAACGGGACACATCTTAGTGACGTCCTCAAATTTCCTGGAGACTTCATTTTTTGCGGTACATCCTCGGAAGACATTTTCAATGGGAAAGTAGAAATAAGAATGAAATAATTACAGAAAGTTCTCGCCTATTTATAGAAGAGGATTGTTGATGAACCGGTCTTTGAGATTGAGAACAACTTTTTATTCCCAAAAAGGTCTGTCCATTCGTTCTATCGGGTTCATTCATTTAATTACGGAATCGAATCAATGCTTACTTTTCCTGAAAATTATGGACTTATATGCTCATGACATCTGTCTCCTTAATCCCCAGCCACCAAAGTTTGGTTAAGCTGATTTCTTGTCTCCTGGGAAAGGGATTCTATATCTTCTATCTTATCAATTGATTAGAAAGTGGAATTCGCTATTTATCATGTTTCCATGACCTCTGGATAAATACTAAATCTACTTACTTTTCCTATCTATCACTTCTATTTGACCTCTGTATAGATATTAATCTAATTTTCTTTTGAGTTCATATGTACTATTATGTCCATATTACCTCTGATAGTATTATATACTCTAAAACAGAAGATAAGATTTTATTTATCTATCATGTCCATAATACATCCAGATAGATATAAATCATTGATCATAGAAGAATCATCATTTCCATTCCCATATCATCAAAAAAAAAAAGTCTATTACATTTCTTAGACTTTCTTACAAGTTATAATGGAAATCTATTACATTCTTGGATTTTCATTCTATACACACAACGATAGCCTAATGGAGATCTATTTCTTCTTTGGATCTTCTTTGTTGGATTCGTTGTTGGTGTCAATTCCTTGATGTCCAAGCCTTTATGGCGACCAGAACAGAAGGAATCAAACTCTGGTCTTCTCTCTCAAACGAGAGGAGAATCCCAGAGTATGGCAGCCCAAAAGACGTGTTGCTGCCAATACAACTGTTGGATTAGGGGCGGCCTTCCAGAGGATATAGGAATGTATCCAGCATTGGGATACAATTCCTAGTCGTGCCGTGAAAGGAACTCTACTACCCGATTTCTCGGGGTAGAGTTGACTCCACCATCCAACTCTCCGTGTATAAAGGCTCTTCCTACCAACAGAGGAAGACCCTTCTATCCCACGAAGGGTTCTGAGTTGTCTAATTTGCGCGTCAAAAGCGCATGAGCTCCCTGATGTTGATGTCAGAAGAACGTTCTTCACAACGTCAAAGTCACCAATGCCGATTCTGGAAAAACTGTTCAGCCAAACTTCTGCAGAAAACAACAAAGAAGAAGTATTTTAAACAGAAGTATCATCAGATGCGTATTAAACGCTAACTAAAAACAGATTACAAGGCGTTTACGCCAATGATTCAGCAAGGCTTTTACGCCTGTGATTCAGCAAGGCTTTTGCGCCTGTGTTTCAACAAGGCTTTTACGCCAGCGATTCAGCAAGGCTTTTATGCCTGTATTTCAACAAGGCTTTTACGCCAGTGATTCAGCAAGGCTTTTACGCCTGTGCTTCAACAAGGCTTTCACGCCAGTGCTTCAGCAAGGTTTTTACGCCAATACTTCAGCGAGGCTTTTACGCCAGTGCTTCTGCAAGGTTTTTTACGCTCGTCAAGAATTTACACTCATGAATAGCTGTTTTCAACAAAAAAATTCGAAGCCAGACAATTGCTTATGATCAGACTTACCACTTAAGTCAAATGGTTTGGCTCTAATAGTGGTTGAATCTACGACTAATGACTGGGTGTACAAAAGAACGTCGTTGGAAAGCTTCGCCACGGTCACTTGTTGGAGAACGACATTGCAAAAAATTATCTTCAGAGGAACGAGAATGAGAATATATGAAACATTCTCGGCTATTTATAAAGACTGAAGAAACTGTTGGGAGTCTATTTCGGGAGAAGATCCTATTTAAAGGCTCTCATAACCACAAGACAGATGCCACGTGTTGGTTTGTTTCTTGGGAATTAACAACCATAGAAGCAGTCAAAATAAGTGTTGAATAATTCTATCTACCAACAGATGAGATTAACATCAAGATTTTATTTATAAAGGGGGGAGTGGACCCCTACACATAAAAGAGTCGCAATACATGGAAAATTATTTCTCTCCTTCATTGGGCTGACGAAGGGAGACACCTAGTTCGTGCATATTGCGAATCAACGAGCGGCACATCAGATTAAGAAACGCTTCGGCATCTCCTGGCCCTTCGTACGCAGTTGGGGGACCACCATCAATGCGACTAAAGACCGTAGGAGTCACTCCAAAACACTCTAAAAGATTGCATGCTCGCTCAAAATCAAGCCTAGAGCTCGAAGCCTCTTTAATGATAATCTTGTTCTTCGGCGCCATGACAAAACGAGGATGAATGTCAAGAATAAAGAATTTATCCTTATTCATACAAATCAAAGCAACTCTTCATATTCCTCGTTGGAAACTGCTCACTCGGAAAGATGAGGAAACATTCGAAAGTTTCGAGAAAGAAATTCATTATGACAGTTAAGTGTTGACCGACATTGTTTTTCTTGAGAGTTACGTCGACTGTTCGACATCCCCGCTTTTACGCGGATGTCGGTTGCGTATCCCAAATTTTACGCTGACTGGTCAAATCTCAACTTTTACGCTTCTGTTCAAAGTGTTTCAAATTTTGAGAGATATTTGAAAACTTTGAAGGGGGTCTTGTAGGAGCATAAAAAGTGCTTCAGAGAAAGGGTCAAAGAGATAGATCATTTCATTCATAAGTGATTGGTTTTACGCCAAACAGAGCGGTTAATCTCTTTACGCCCAAGATAAGGCTAATCACTTTACGCCTAAAGCAGGCTGACCACTTTACGCTTGGGTCTATACCCATGGTTTTACGCCAAGGACGGATCAGCCACTCTTACGCTGGACAAAACTGTCAAATCTCGCATTTAATGCAAACTCTGTCATAGAGATCTTAATGATAGCATATATCACAAAGGGATTTGTTTTATACAGAGACCAATATTGTCGTTCAGTATGTGGATTGAGGTACTTTATGCTCACACTATGGCTTCTTTTACGCACGAAGACTATACGAGCTTTTACGCTCAACATCTGACGTGTGCGTAAAGTCTATTTGAGCTATTTTACGCTCAAGGTTATTTAACAACCACTTTACGCGGGAAGTCTATGTCAAGGCTATTTTATGCCTAATTTACTGCTTTAAGCTCAGAGTACATTGAGGCTGTTTTTACGCCCTATTCTCCTCCACCAGCTTGGAACGTGGTCTGCCTACGTGGCTTTCATGCCATTCTTCTCGAAGAACGTGTATACATGCATCCTATTCTTACTGAAATGATGGAACACATGTAAACATATGCAGAGGTTGGCTTCGATCGTGGATGGCAGTTGTTAGCGTAAAGATAGAACTTTTGCTAAGTTTTTACGCACAAGAGCCCAAGTCTGTAAATAGACTTATTTTTCTCATAACAAGGGGACAGAGACAGGAGAGAATACAGAGATCAGAACTTAGAGATTTTGATTCTCCAGAGCATTCTTCTTCAACCTTTCTTTCAGAACAGAGTGAAGCAAAGCAGGAAAGCATTCGGCCTCGCCATCAGTGCCCAAGTACGTCGATACCTTTCTGGTGACTTAGTTCTTCCAGTTGTTCTACTTCAAGCAGTGATCTTCATCATCATCATATGGTCCAAGGAACAAAGTGATCATTTGCGAATCAGACTTCTACAGCAATACTTTCCCAGAATCAAATTTGTACCTTTTGTACTTTTTCTTATTTTATTTTCAAAAGCCAATTCCTCAAAGGCATTTTGTTAAGTGAAACAGAGCAGTATTATCTTTAGACCACCGAATACGGCAGAGTTTGAGTTCACCCAAGAAGACGGAGAGAGTTGTGATGCACCCACATCGGGAACTCATATGATGATGCATGACACCTCACAACACCCTATTATCACCGAGTTCGAGGATGTATTCTCCTAAGAATTGCCAGGACTACCACCCGACCGAGATATTGAGTTTTCTATTGAGCTTATTCCAGGAGCCGAGCCTATTTCATCTCGAGTATATCGTCTGGCACCCAAGGAGTTGGTAAAGATGAAGACGCAAATTGATGACTTATTAGAGAAGGGATTTATTCGTGCCAATGCGTCACCATGGGGAGCACCCGTTCTTTTTGTACCTAAGAACGACGAGACAGTGCGCATGTGCATTGACTACAGAGCATTGAATGCAGTGACGGTGAAGAACAAGTATCCTTTGCCACGTATAGACGATCTATTCGATCAACTGAGTGGAGCAAAAGTATTCTCCAAGCTTGACTTACGATCAGGCTATCACCAATTGAAGGTTCGGAAGGAAGACATTGCAAAGACGGCCTTTCGATCGAGGTATGGACACTACGAGTTCTTGGTCATGCCTTTCGATTTGACCAATGCACCCGCAGTTTTCATGAATTTAATAAACAAGATCTTTTACCAATACTTGGACAAATTTGTAGTAGTCTTTATAGACGATATCTTGATTTACTCCAAGAGCCAAGAGGAGCATGAGCAGCATCTACGGATAGTTTTGGGAACATTGAGGAACGAGAGACTCTTTGCGAAGCTTAGCAAGTGTGATTTCTTTCTCAATGAGGTATCATTCCTTGGTCATATTGTTATGGGCGATGGTATATCAGTAGACCCAGAGAAGATCACAGCAGTCAAATCATGGCCCGCTCCCACAACAGCTTCTGAAGTGGGAAGTTTCCTCGCACTTACGGGTTACTACCGACGGTTCGTAGAAGATTTCTCTCGAATAGCGGGGCCTATGACTCGACTAACTTGCAAGGATCAGGAGTTTGTATGGACAGACGAGTGTCAAGCCGCTTTTGACGAGTTGAAGAAGCGATTGACCACAGCACCGATCTTGACACTACCATCGAGCCCAGGAGGATTTGTGATCTACAACGACGCATCCGGGAAGGGATTAGGATGTGTATTGATGCAGCATGGTCGGGTAGTAGCATATGTATCGCGACAGTTGAGAGTGCATGAGAAGAATTATCCGACCCACGATTTAGAGCTCGTAGCAGTTATCTTTGCTTTGAAGCTATGGAGACACTACTTGTACGGCGAGAAGGTTGATATCTACACTGATCATAAGAGCCTCAAGTACGTGTTCACACAAAAGGAATTGAATGTGCGACAGCGACGTTGGTTGGAGTTGATGAAGGATTTTGAGATTGAGCTTCATTATCATCCGGGCAAGGCTAATATCGTGGCAGACGCATTAAGCCGTAAGCCCATGGCACACTTTTTGACTACACAGAAGGAATTGATTAGAGACCTGGAGCAGCTTGGTATTGAGGTAGTATTACCTGTAGCAGACGGCGTATTAGCCAACCTTCAAGTGCAATCATCACTGGTAGAGCGCATCAAGGCAGCATTGCCTAATGATGCTAGATTTCGACGGTTGAAAGAGAGGACTGAAGCAGGAGAGCAGACAGGTTTGGGGATCCACTCAACTATGATGTGGTGATCATATTTATGTACCCAATGGAGATCTACGGTAGGAGCTGATGGCCGAGGCTCATAGTTCGACTTACTCTATTCATCCCGGAGGGACCAAGATGTATCGTGACTTACGACAGTATTATTGGTGGCATGGAATGAAGCGAGAGATAGCTCGTTTTGTTGCCAAGTGCTTAGTATGCCAACAAGTTAAGGCAGAGCACCAGAGGACGGCCGGATTATTACAGCCACTACCCATTCTCGAGTGGAAGTGGGAGCACATTACTATGGATTTCGTCACGGGTTTTCCTCGGAGTCCTAGGGGATGTGACGCAGTGTGGGTGACTGTTGATAGACTTACGAAGTCAGCACATTTATGTAGGTCCTAAAAAATCAAGTTACACACATCAACAAAGTCATGAAGATCAAGAAATGCATCTTTCAAATGAACTGTGCAGACATTAGATTGCACATCATATAAATTGTGCACGCTAGACTGCGCACACTCTAAAGCGCGCAGGCTGACGTAGAAAATAATCATCATTACCTGACACAATCAAATCTTTTGACAGCTGACAGCACGGAGAACGAGGCGACTGTTTGTTTAATCGTGCAGCACGGCGCTCGAGGACAGCTGGCAGCGCAATCGGCCAACCTATCTGATGCGTAATCCATATTGGCGCAATCCATGCCTGTGCAGTCCATTCCTGCGCAATCTAAAGCCAGCGCAATTCAGGTTGCGTGCTCTATCAACACAACTGACAATATATACGTGGCATTCATGCCATCAATTGCTCATTATGTGGCAACCGTCTATGCCCGATCATGCGCATTTCAATCAAATGATGCCATATGTCCAAGACAGTTGGCCCATGATCAGACAACTGCATGCGCAGTCTACTGTTGCGCAATCCAATTCATGCACAATCCATCATGCGCAGTCGAGAATAACTAAAAGTTAGTTATTTCCAGAACTCTATAAATAGAGTTTCAAGCCTCCATTCAAGGGGATCATAGATCACAGATCAGAAATCAGAGATCAGATAGAGAGATCAGACATAAAAGTTCAGAGAGTTCAGGAGTTCCTGCCCAAGTGCTGCTGCATTCTTTCGAGGCTTTTGCCTTCAATTCTCCGAGGCTTTTGCCTTCAAGTCAACTTCAGAGGCTACTGTCTTCAAAGTTCACATCGTCCAAGGGATAAAGCAATCGTCTTCTAGATTGGATTCCTATAGTTGTACTTTCCCAGAATTCTTGTAATCATTACAAAGTTTGTATCAATAAAGTTTCATACTTTTGTTTTTGCAAACAAAATGGCGACTCTACTGGGGATGACTTTCTCCTCCGACGAGGAAGTGACAACTCAATATGACGTAGCGTCTATCGGGAAGACGTAGAAGACTCTGGTTGTGAAGGTCAATCAGACAACCTATGAAGCCATGATCAACTCTAAGACCACTCCTCGTACGGCAACCACTTCTGCCACGAGCAAAGTACGCCCAGTGTGGGTCTCCAAGACTGTAGCGCAGTCCATCAACTCTGCCAGCAAGACTGCTGCACAATCTGCCAAGAACCCTGCTGCACAATCTGCTGCACAGTCTATAATTGCTGCCACTAAGACTGTTGCACAATCTGTCTCAATTACTCATACACAAGCTGCTGCTGTCAGTGCACAGAAGACTTCTTTTGCTGCCTTGTCAAAGTATAAGACTCCTCTCCCTCTGGCGCAGTTGGCTGCCCATCTTCCTGCGCAAACCAACACTCCAGCAACTAGAGTGCATCCTAAACACTATGTGGCCAGAACTCCTGATGCGCAAACCACAGTGTCTGTGGCCAGAACCAGAAAGATCTCTGTTAAGGACTCTCCTGCGCAACCTGCCAATGCGCCATCCACCCATGCGTAAGCCATGTCTGCGCAATCCAAGAGAGACAGCCCTTTGGCTAATCTCTCTTCTTCTTCTCACAACAAGGAGAAAAGCTCTATTTCTCTCGAACATCCTGCTGCTCCGGTACAATCTACTGGGGGTAGTGTTTTGGCTATTCCTCCTCCCCACAACAAAGGAAAAGGCCCTTTGGTCTTTTCTCAAACTTCCTTGTCCCATGACTTGGAAGGCAACAGAGGAAAACGCTCTTTAGCTAACCCTTCTTTCCAAAACAAAAGAAAAGGCCCTTTGGCCTTTTCTCAATCTTCCTCGGTTTTTACCGTTGAAGATCAATCTGAATATGCTCCGGCATTAGTCAATACAAGGGCCCTTTCTCACAAGGATTCTCCTTCTTTCCTTGCCAAAGGGAAGTGTGCTGATCAAAGAGGTATTTTGCCTACTCCGGTAGCAGAGTTCCAAGATCTCCCAACCCTCAAAATCTTTCGTTCAAGACAGGGAAAATTGCTGGTGTCTCAAACAGAAACCCCTGAAGGTGAGTTTGCTGATCTAAGAACTTATCTCAACAGGCCAACTTCGGTAAAACACAAACAACCGATGCCGAAGACCAAACATAATCAGAAGCAGACTTCCAGGATCAAGAATCCAGATACCTATGCTAATTAAATGAGCACTTCCCTGTACACTCAAGGGATAAAATATTTAAAGAACCGAAACCATGTTTCGAATGTTATCAAAGAACATATTCCTCGAACTTTTCCTCGTCTCGTTGCTGTTCCCGATCTCCGAGAACACCTCAAACAAAGGCGGGATAACACTTCAACACTTTCAATTCAACCAAGTGATCATCATCATTGTAATCATAAGGTTGTTATCAAGTGTTGTTGTCAAACAACTAGACGATCTGTCTTCGATCGTTTGAACTTTTCTAACTTTGAATCTATATCGGAAGATGAAGATGAAGTTCTATACGCTTCCGTCAACATGACTTCCTGAGACAATAGGGGTAGGAAATATTTTAATCACGGGAAACCTCGTAAGCCAAGCCAACGGTATTTGGATTTACTCCAAGAATCCTCTTTGGGAGTATTCCAACATACCAGATCCCAAAGCCGAGACACATCGAAAGCTCAGAACAGACAGTGTCTTCTATTGTACCCAGAGAAGTGACAGATTACGTTGTCAATGAAGATCCTGATGCTTCCAGTTCAGCTAGTCAAGAACAAAGAATAGCTGTACTAGAAGATAAGTTAAAAATAATGGCAAAAATGGTCGCAAGTATGCATTCCATCATTGTGGCTCAGCACACAGTACCACCGATAGTACCGCCTATAAATCCCGAAATCATAGCATCGTCGGTGCCTGCTAATGCAGGGCTAGGGGTAGCATCTCTTCCAGTACCTCCTGTACAAGTCCAACCTACACCTAGTCAATCAGGTGCTGGGGGTAGTGCTTATCATGATGTTCCTCCTCCTAATATCGTGGTTCAGCCTGCTCCTTCTACATCAGTGGAAGATGCCAATGAAGCTGTGAAGCTCCTGCGAACTCAGTTTGAAGCTTTCAAGGAGAAAGACAACTTGCAAAGGTTGGGGATCAAGCAACCTTACCCAGTTGAATGGAAGGAAGTCCCGTTTCCTCCAAAGTACAAGATTCCAACTATCTCGCTGTTTGATGGTAGCACATCTCCCAGTCAGTTCATCAACCACTTTGAGGTTATGACTGTTCAACTTCAACCAAATGACGCTCTTCTTACCAGAGTATTCGTCGGCTATTTAGCTGGCGTAGCATACGATTGATACAGAAGCTTGCCTGATGGTTGTATCACCTCCTTCTTTGGCTTAAAGCAAATTTTCTTGGAACGATTTTACGAGGGGATCAATGACATGACTACGTCAGCCCTCAATAAAATCAAACAAAGGCATAATGAAACTGCTGAAAGTTTCATCGAAAGATTCCGCCGTGAAGCTTTGAAAATGCCTCCAGGAACTCCGACTGCTGTCACCATAGACACCTGCAAGGCAAATCTTTTGCCTATCATCAGCATGTGGATGGGGTCTACTCAATTCCAAGACTGACCATCTTTCATTGTCAATGCTAAAGCAGCTGAAGTTAGCGCCGACAAATTCAAGCAGCTAGGGGTACAAATGTCTAATCCCGACCGGGATGAACATCAAACATCAGGTGGTGGCAATCGCCAGAACAACCGCAAACCAAAACAAACTTTGAACATAAATTTGAATAAGAACAAAGAATCTTTGGCGGTTAACGTAGCTCCTCCTACGTCCAATTCTTTCCCTTCAGCACCTCCTCCAAGGGAACCTCGGCCTAAAGAAGAGTATTCCTTTGACGAGAATGACACTGCTAGCATCTTTGATTGCTTAATCAAAAGCAATAAGATCCAACTTCCAGATCCAAAGAAGCCCGATGAAGTCGGTAAGACTGATCATCCCAAGTACTGTGTCTATCACAGGTTCATCGGACATCCCACTCGAACATGTTATGTGCTCAAAGGCAAAATCCAGGAGCTGGTCAATGCTGGTGTCGTCACTCTGCAACAAGACGAGAAAACTGTTACTGCAAACATGGTATCAGTTCAGTTCGGCGACTTCCCTCCCCAGATGGTGCAGCATGGCGTCATTCCTATCCCCAAAGCTACTCTTGAGATTGAGAATCTTCCTCCTCCACGAAGTGAAGGTCTCGTCCCTTTGTCTCTTGACAATGGCGAGGTTATGTGGATTCATCCGGATCTTGCTTCAGAGTTTGAACTTCCCTCTTCCTCTAAGAAGAAAGACCGCTCCAAGGGCAAGACAAAGATTTACAATATGGTGTCTTTTGACCCCATAGTTGACGAAGAAATCCTGTTGGGCACTAGGTCAGGGAAAGCTTATCTAAAGAACTATCCTGAAGCCCAAGAGAATCCTGCTTCTTCCTCTGAACCTGCTCCGGTTCAGCCTGCTTCTAATAAAGATATTCCTACTGCTTCCTCACCGGTTGTAATACCCATTCCTCCCAAGCCAACGGTCGCTGACAAAGGCAAACATCAAGTCCGCTTTGACAAACCTTTGAAGAAGTCATCTCCTTCCGGACTTGAAAAGCCTTACAACTTCGATATTTTGGCTCAGTTAGCTAATACACCAGCCCGGTTGTCGATTTTCGAGCTCTTACGTCTTTCTAAAGAAACTCGAGAAACTCTAAGTGAAGCTCTTATGCAAGCTGAAACTTGTCTAGTCCTTCTGAAGAAGCCTACAGCAGAGCCTGTCTCTTGCCTCATTGTCATAGCGTGTTGGAGTTAATTCCAAACATAACTTTCACTCAAGATGACTTATTGATGGAAGACAACAGGCATGATCGTCCTCTCTACTATACAGGATATGTCGACTCGATGAAAGTCGATCGTATTCTGATAGACCCAGGTCTGCCCTTAGTATCATGCCGAAGACAATGTTGGATGCGTTGAAGATGCCTGTACACAGTCTCTCCAGTAAAATCACCACCATCCTTGGATTCAATCAAAGGAGGAGCGAACCTTTGGGCAAGATTCGTCTAAAACTTCAAATAGGCAATCTTCGCAAAAGGTGACCTTCTATATCATCGACAATCATGGTTGTTCTTATAATGCTTTATTGGGGAGACCATTTCTATATGAGCACAACATTGTTCCATCAACTCTTCATCAATGTTTTAAATATGTTGATGACAATGGAGAAGTCCAGAAGGAGGTTGCTGATCTCTATTCTTTCAAAGGCGTTGAAGCGTACTGCAATGACGCTCGCATGTACAAGGATGAATTCATGAAGGTTTTCTTGTCTATGGATACTGAAGAAGAATCAGAAGCAGTGCCCAAAGACACCCTTATCATACCTATTAAAGGGCGTGTCTCTCGTCCTCAATCTTTCAAGCCACTGGCTATTCACTTGCCAGTTCAGAAGAAACCAACAGATGATGATCAAAGGGAGCTCACCTCTTCTGAGCCGCTTGTTATTGACTTACGTCGTAACAAAAACAAAAAGCAGCTCACTTCTTCTGAGCCACTTGTTATAGATCTACCTCATAACAAGGAAAAAAGGGAGCTCACCTCCTCTGAGCCGCTTGTTATCGACCTCCGTCGTAACAAGTCCAATCCTCCTCCACGTTCTTCTTCTCCCCCTCTTGTAATCAATCTGACCAAGCCTGCTAAGGCTAAAGGTCCTGCTGTAAATACAGATGTACAAATTAATAAAAAAGCATATACTTTCCAGTATACTGATGTTATTTATCATGCTAAATTCTATTTGGATATGTTAGATAGCTTTCAGTCATTTACAATGGGAGTTGTGCAATCTCTTCAAACTGAAGTCTCTTTTGAACACCCAGATGATTCATACCGAATTGTTCCCGTTCGTAAGAAAGGCGAGAGTCTAATACTTTTTAGTAAAGGACCAGAACAATAATTCAGCTATACAGATGATAGTAAAGTTAACAATACGGGGTATCTTCAACTCTGTCGTTACATTCAACAATAAAAGATATCATCCAAAAGATGGGTTACGACTTCAAGAACGGCCTTAACTACGGTAAAGGACGAAGAACTCCTATCCGTACGACTGTGCCGCAAGGAAAGTCAGAGATGTACTACAGCAGGACCAAAAGAGGTCTTGGATATGCTTCTCCTCCAATGTTATCCCCAGCAGTTTCTGAATCCGATAGTGAAGAATGCTCTAACTCTTCTGATTCCAGATCATGGGATTCTGACACCATCATTGGTCAAATTCATCGGCTGACTGTGTCTTCTAACATGGTCTCCGTCGAACTTCCAGAGGGCTATGATGAGGATCTTGAAGAAAACCTTGAAACATATCCTTGGGCTCAACGAATGGATACTCAATGGGAACTTCGATTCGAACAAAGGGAACCTCCTACCGAAGATCAATTAGTTCAAATAGATGTGGGAGAGAACGGATCACCTCGTCCAATATTCATCAGCAAGAATCTTTCAGAGACAGATAAACAAGAGTTAATTCTTCTGATTAAAGAATTTATTGATGTCTTTGCCTGGAGTTATGAAGACATGCCAGGATTGGATCCTAAAGTTGCTACTCACAGACTGAACATCTTACCGAATGCAAAACTGGTCAAACAACAACAATGGCATTTCAAGCTAGAAATGATGGACGCAATCGATGATGAAGTCAAGAAGCTCATAGCTTGTGGCTTTATCAGAGAAGAGCAGCATCCTGATTGGGTAGCCAATGTCGTTCCAGTTCAAAAAAAAAGGGCAAAGTTCGAGTTTACATCGACTTCCGGGATCTTAATGAAGTACGTCCAAAAGATGAATTTCCTCTCCCTATCACGGATGTCATGATCGACAATACGTGTGGGTTCGAAAGAATATCTTTCATGGACGGATTCTCTGGATACAATCAGATTCGGATGCATCCTGAAGATGAAAAGCATACTTCATTCCGCACTCCTCGTGGAGTCTACTGTTATACTGTGATGTCGTTTGGTCTCAAGAACGCTGGTGAAACATACCAACGAGCTATGAGTACCATCTTTCGAGATCATCTACGCAAGACTGTCGAATGTTATGTTGACGATATCGTTGTCAAAAGTCGTCTAAAAGAAGATCACATCCAAGACTTGAGAACTATCTTCAACCTCATGCGCCAACATCAACTCAAAATGAATCCCACCAAGTCATTCTTGGGTGTCTCTAGTGGTAAATTTCTCGGCTTCGTCATTACCTCTAAGGGTATACACGTGGATCCCGAGAAGATCAAAGCCATTCAAGAGATGCATCCTCCACGCAACCTAAAAGAGCTACGGGGATTCCAAGGTCGACTTGAGTACATCAGAAGATTTATTTTGAATCTGTCTGGACACTGCAGACCATTCACTCAACTCATGAAGAAGGGTGTATCTTTTGTTTGGACCGAAGAATGTCAACAAGCATTTGATGACATCAAGCGATATCTCATAAACCCACTAGTCTTGGTGCCACCAATCTCCGGCATACCATTCTTAATGTATGTCCGTGCTATGGACCATTCATTGGGAGCTTTACTTGCCCAAAAGAACAAAGAGGGCCACGAACAGGCTATCTATTATCTCAGTCATACTATGATTGGTGCTGAACATCGTTATAGTCTGGTCGAAAAAGAATGCCTAGCCCTTATGTTTGCTGTTCAAAAGACTCGGCATTACATCATTGGTCAAACTATTCATGTCATATCCCGAGTTAATCCTCTTCGGGTACTGATAAAAAAGCCCAGCACACTCAACTCTCGGCTGGCTATATGGGCCATCCTGCTAGCCCAATATGTCATGGTATATGTTCCACAAAAGTCTGTCAAAGGTTAGGCACTGGCGGATTTCCTAGCGGCTCATCCTGTACCGGAAACAACCAAACTCTATGATAAAATTCTAGACGAGACATTAGAATCAAATATGATCTCTGAAGAATTTTCTACTTGGCGTCTATTCTTTGACGTAGCATCCAGAATCGGACCAAATGGTGCCATTGTAGCAGGAGTTGGGGTTGTTCTCGTTTCTCCAGACGGATCGACCATCCAAAGAGCCTACTCTCTAGATAAACCATGCTCCAACAATGTAGCAGAGTATAATGCTCTACTTATCGGCCTTCAGCTAGCCAAACAATTGGATGTTGAATATCTCGAAGTCTACGGCGACTCCAAGTTGGTTGTCAACCAGGTTAGAGGAACTTATGAAGTTCGTCATCTAGATCTAGTGCCTTATCATGAAGCAGCAATCAACATGGCTACGTCATTCAAAGCCTTCTTCATAGATTACGTTCGGCGAGCTTGTAATACTGAAGCAGATGCTTTGGCTAATCTTGCAGCAGGATCGCATCATAGATTACGGTGTTTGTGGGACACATCAACCTGGTCCTAAGCTACAGGATCGCATCCGACGTATGAGTTACTATTGGCCCTCTATGGTATCTGACGCCATCGATTATGCAAGGAAATGTCGAGCTTGTCAAATCCATGCGGATTTCATTTATCAACCTTCAGAATTTCTGCATCCGACGGCCGCTTCCTGGCCTTTCGAAGCTTGGGGTATGGACATCATAGGACCCATCAATCCTCCTTCTTCTAGATGACATCGGTTCATATTAGCAATAACCGATTATTTCTCCAAATGGGCTGAAGCTATACCTTTGGCTGAAGTCAAGACCAGCAGTGTCATCAACTTCATCAAACACCATGTTATCTATCGATTTGGTGCACCTCGAAGAATCATCCACGACAACGGACCTCAATTTATCAGCCAGAAGTTCACAAGATTCTGTGATGATCATCGAATTGACAACGTCGCTTCGACAGCCTATAATCCAGCTGCTAATGGTTTGGCCGAAGCCTTCAACAAAACTATTATCAAGCTCCTCAAGAAGTTTGTATCTACTAACAAACGAAATTGGAGTGAAAAGCTCGGTGAATGTTTATGGGCCTATCGAACTACGGTCCGCAATCCCACAGGCTTTATACTTTTCTCTCTGGTGTACGGTTGTGAAGCTGTTCTACCTCTAGAACTTCAAATCCCATCTTTAAGGATTGCAATTGCCAATGAGCTCACTACAGAGAATAATGATCTTCTATGACTTCAAGAATTAGAGGCACTCGACGAGAAGCGGTTAATGGCTCAACAACATATTGAGCTATATCAAGCCCGCATCTCAAAGACTTTCAACCGCAAAGTTAAAGTCAGATCCTTTCAACAAAGAGAATTTGTTCTAACGGTCAGACGTCCTATGACTATGACTTACATGAGCAAAGGCAAATTCGATGCAAAGTGGAAAGGACCTTATGTTGTCAGCAAAGTCTTTTCAAATCGAGCATATCAACTTGCAGAATTAGACGGTCGAGTTGCAATGATGCCTATCAATGGCAAATTCCTCGAGAAATATTATGTATAAATGTAACAGAAGTTTATATAAATCAGACAATTCATAAATAAAGTTTAATTTTTATTTCATCATAAATAAGGTTACATGATATCAAGGAAGATCACTGTCATCCTTGTCGACATTGGGACGGGGACCACTGCTGTCTTTATCAAAGACATGATCAGCAAAAGAGCTGAGAACTTCTTTGCTGGAACCCACGAGAAACTTGCAAGCAGCCATCCTCATGGCCTCTTCCTCTTCAGTCTTTCATGGTTCAAGCAGGAAGTCCAGGATATCTTGCGATGGCTTGGGTGCAGACGAACCTTCGCATGCTTCTGCCTGCTTTGGCTGGACCAGTCCGGCCGGATGTTCTTCAATGCCCGCTTCAACCTTTGGGGTGAATTCGAATTTCTTGGAGGCATCTCCAGACGACATCTTTTTGTTAAAAAGTAGAAATAATCATTCCTTTCAGATTTCTGTTCTATTTATAGACAGAGATTTTCAAAATAATAAAACGTCACATTCATCTGACGGTTCGTCTGTTCATTCATCATATCAGATGGTTCATCCGTTCATTAATATTAAACGGTTTATCCGTTCATTCATATTCATCAGACGGTTCGTCCGTTCATTCATCATCACTTAACGGTTCGCCCATTCATTTATTATCACCCGACGGTTCATCCGTTCATTCACATCTATCACCTGACGGTTCATCCGTTTATTAACACCCAACGGTTCATCCGTTCACATTCATCTGACGGTTCGCCCGTTCATTTACATCCATCTAACGGTTCGCCCGTTCATTCATTATCACTTGACGGTTCATCCGTTCATCATCATCCGACGGTTTATCCGTTCATTATGACGATTCATTTTCGTTCATTTTTATCCACATCAGTAACTTATCATCCTTGATTAAGTTATCTATTGAAATAATAATATTCAACAAATTATATTCTGTCACGTCCATATTACCTCTGAGCAAATATAATGAATATAATTATTTTCTATAAAATCATCAAGAAATATATCATATCCTGCACCTCTGAATATATTTTCTATCGCTATTATTTTATATCTGAATAAGATATGCAAGAAATAATAGAGCCACAACAAAATGTCTTTTATTGATCAAAATTTAGGACATTACATAGTAAAAGAAAGACAAGAAGATACAAAAGGTTCTTTATATTGAGACGGAGGCATTATCAGATTAGCAATTTGCTGCTTCAAAATCTGCAACCGTTCTTCACGAGATGCCATCACTTTCCTCCTGGCCTCTACTATCCCGGATTCTTCGTTAAAAACGGGCATGGTCACCATTCGGTGAGTGATTTCCGCATCATGAGCTGCTACAAACTCGTTTCTTTCCTGAGTAAGAGCATCAATTTGTTGGACTAAAGTTTGATGCTCTGTAACTTCATTTTCCAGTTCTTTTTCGAGATGAGCAATCTCTGTCCTCAGTTTGGCAATCCTTTTTTCTCTCATCTCAGCAATTGAGATCACCAATTCCAACTTGGAATTATATTCAGCAGATTTAGTGGTATAAGCGTCCAAGAGGTTCTGGAGATTCACTCTTTCAATCGCAGCTGCCTGAGCCATTTGTTCAAACTCTGCCTGCACTAAAGGTCCCACTTCCCCATTGTTGAGATCTTTATAGTTCTTTATGGAGATCTCCAGCTCATTCAAGATATGGTCATGGAAAGTGGCCTGAGCCTCATCACCTTGTTCCCGGATGGCCTTTACCAAGAAAGAGGTTGGACCTCTATCCATAAAGAAATCAGCGTCTGTTTGTCCATCATTCTATTTATCAAAGGTCCCAAGTACTCGAAGAAGTATCTAGTGAATGATTGGATGACAAGCTGATTAGTCGCCAGAGCACCAGGAGTCGCAGCTACTCCTGTTGATGACGAAGCAGCAGGACGCTCAACTTCTCGTATCTGAACAGCAGGCTCTTTGAATAACGGAACCAAAGTGGAGCTGGTTGCTCCTCCTGGTTGTTCCTCTGCAAAATTAAATACTGTCACTTTATCTGTCATTGGCTATTGATAAAGAAAATCAAAAGTGAAGCAGTCTTACAATGGGTGGATCCAGCAATAAGCCTATCATCTGCAGGGACAGACTTTAGCTGAGCAGAAGTAGCTTCGGACGCTACGGCCTGGCTACTTCCTGCTTCAGAGCCACAAGACAAATGGGGGCTGCTACTGGCAATTGTCTTTGCCAATACTATATCCATACATGTTGGAGGAGCAGAAGAAGATCCGGGTTCTGTATGAATAAAAGTAACGATGTTAGCTATCAAACTACTTATTAAAAGAAGATTGCTAAATTTATTACAATACCTTCGGGAGCAGCAATTGGAGTTTTCTCTACATCCACCTCTTCATCAGCAATCTTCTCCGGAGATCTCGGCACCTCAGCCTGCTTTTCAGGAGTCAGAGTGTCTCGAGGGGATATCTGGATCTCAATATTTTCTTCCAGATTTTGTGTCTCATCAGCAGCTTCTGATGAGGTTCTCTCTTCATTCTCACTGTCCTTGGGAACCTCTTCATTAGCAGCATCTACGGCAGGATCAACTTCTTCCTGATAACCGAAGTCACAGTCATATAAAACGTCGATCATTAAACGATCTTCTTCAGCAAGAGTTGCTCCCGGTGTGGCTGGAAGATGGATTTCCGTTGTTGTTGGCAAAGGAGATCGTACGACATTATGCTCTTCCTCTACAATGTTATCTCTGGGCTCTTCCGCCTCATTTCTCTGTTCCAGCTCTTCCCTCTGCTTAATTTCCTCTCTTTGCTCTGGACTGGGAGTTTTATTCCCAGACTCAGAAACAGGAGTGGGAGAGGGCATGGTGAGTTCCGCTGCAGCGTCTATCACGATTGAAGATGAAACTTGCCTTCTGCGGACCAACCTTTTCCTTCTATGCAGAGGTCTCTCAGGACTCTCTGCGTCTATTGTCTCAACTTATTTTTGAACAGAGGTCGGTGTGGCAGCTTCTTCCTGCTGAAGTTTCTTGGCTAGCTGCCGAGATTGAGATCTGGAAGTAATCTTTTCCGAAGAATGATCCAAGATCAGTTTCTTCTTTACAACTGGGATGGAGGGTTCTTCTCTCCTTCTCTTCTTGGCTGGAGATTTAACAACCTTCAAAGAAACACGCAGTGGCGCGTTAACCTCTTCAGGGAACATAGCGTCCCTCAAAAATTCTAAGGGTGCATCCACTGGCTCGTGCACCTCATCATTACCGGGAATTGACATAATGACTCCTTCCTTCTTCAATCTCGTTGCAGACGTGAAGCTATCCGCAAGATTGAAGTTCTCGGTAAAAGTGTTCGCTGATGTATAAAACACTGAATAGGTGAACAGCATACGAGAGCCATAATTACTATTCACCGGTATCGAGAACGTTGCTTGCGTATCTCGAGCATTGTAATAAGCCCAAGCTCGGGCTCCATCTATCAAGAAACCTTTTCCTTGTAGGCTTGTGATAGCATTACCTACGTGGAATTGGTCATATCCAAACTGTCGAGCAAACCGACTGGAAAGATATGGCTCCAAGAAGCATTCTTCTTCAAATCGATATACCAAGTGGGATGGACGAATTGTCTTCAACCAATTAAAAGTTGTACGGCTCATAGGTTGCATCTTTGAATCAACCATGTTGGTCGGCATTTGTTCATATCCAGCAGGAGGATAAGTGCAATAGAAGTTCCACCCTTTACCAAGATTCAAAGCATATATCTGCAATCTCTCAAAGAAGTGTATTTCCACTTACCATGAGAGTATCTTCACAAAAAGCTGCCACCAACTGGTCCCATGTTGGGGTCCATCAAAGTAGGATGGTGTAGAAACAACCACCCGAACAGATAAGTATACGACAATTCTAGCCGAGGAAACTCTTTCTCGCCCTTAGCTTTCAGCATCAAATTGACGTACAGGCGGAGACCGGCATTCAATCTACAAGTCATTGCCGATAAAAGATACATCTTGTAGCCGAAGACTAATCGAACGGCGGCAAAAAGAACACCGCGATGGAAGCGGTCTACGGCACTTGATCCAGGGACGACGAACCGACGGAGCCAGTACGTAAAAAATTCTGCTAATTGGGCTTCTTTTGACATGAATCGATATCCCACTCTCATATAACTCTCGAGAGTGTCTCCTTTCTTTAGAGGAGGACATTGATAATCATCCTTGATCTTTTCATCCAAATCCCCACTTGACTCCATCAACTTCACCACTTCAGTGCTGCTCAGTGGTTTAAAGAAATCGGGATAGCAGTTATCATGTTCCTTGGTCTTCTTTTCTTTAATATGGTTGAGGAACAGATAAGGCAACCATTTGGACGAATAGCAGGTATTAGATGTACCACTTTTATAAAATAGAGAACAGATTTTATAATGACATAATAGTTCTTCGAAGACTAATAGTTCTTCGAAGACTGCTACCATGTCTACGTTCTCTTTTCGAAGTTTGTCCAATTCATCATTATTTGGGACAAATTCTTCATACGGGGCATCCCACATCGGCAAGTAAGAGATGTACTGCATCTCGTGAAGAGCAAACCCAATCTCTCCGCAGGGAGTCATAAAAGTTCCTGTCCTGTAATTGTATCTCTCTGCTAGAGCCAGGAATAGATGCAGGTTGGGAGCAAAACCGCAAACAGTGGCATGCACTGCTTGATATAAGTTGATCTGTTGAAGTTTGTCTTCAAACTTAGTCAAAATCCAGTTTGCTATACAATTCCATCTCTTAAAGTCTGGATTCACCAGTCCAGTTAATCTGAGGTCTTGATCTGGATACCTCCCTTTAACCTTCGCGAACTCATTCGCGAATATTGGAACTCTCACGGGCAATAACAAAGAAGAATTTTTTGGCGGAATACAACCGGGCTTCAAACCTCTGAGCAAGACACTGTATCGTTCTGAAGAACTGTAAAACATGTCTTTCTTGTCAGACCCCTTCTTCACATAAATTTTTCCTGGATGAGCATCCTGAAAAGGTGTGAGATTCCATTCCATTTTCCTCGGATAGCTTGCATGAGCATATCGAGATAATGGGAGGCAGCGGGAGACATCTGGTATCGAAATCGTCATGTCTTCTTGATGGACAATCCGTTCCTCCATCCGTGGCCTCGGCTGAGAGCTCTTCTGAAAAGCCTTGCCAAACAGAAATAAGGGCTTCTTATGAATAATGGCATCTACCGACTCCAAAGGTTGACCATTCATCAGACATAACAGAGTTTTATTATCTTGGGCCACCAAGATAGCTTGGCGGGAAGCTGGCAGATCATACTGTGGATAGTGCACGTGAGACAGGTCCTCTTTATATTCCGATTCTGAAAGAGTCCCTACAAAGTTCTCATACCCCGGATCTTCTCTGGTATTAACTGCATCAAATAGAGAAAACAAAAATTCAGCACAAGAAAAAATCAAGGATGCTACCATTAGATTGTGCAACCTTTAGACTGCACAACCATCAGATTGCACAATCATCAGACTGTTCAACAATCAGACTGCGCAGCAAACAGTCATCAGATTGTGCTGGTAGTCCCGCACAAATTAGCAAATTGTGCTGGCTTTTGCCAGCACAGTTCAATCGATTGTGCAAGAAATTATTCTTCATAAAAATGAAGAATAAACTGTTTTGTGTAACCAAAACCCTAAAAAGGGTGGCGCAGTATGATCACATCTCTATAAAGAGATAGATTCTGAAGAACAGTGAAATCAAAAACCCTAATGAGAGTTTTTGATTGGGTCATCTACCTTGCAATACGGGATGCGCAGTCTCATGGCGAGACGGACGTCGCGCAGCCCTAGCCGAAGACTCGGTGGGGGCCTTGCCCTTAGCAGCAGCGGAGGATCGCCTGGGGGCCATGGAGATTCGATGAAGAAGAAATGAGAAGTAGCTCGAGACTTTTCTCTTAAAAGATCACAAAAGCAAAGTAAAGAATGAAATGAATATTGAAGAGAGCTATTTATAGTTTTTCAAAGAGTAACAGCTACCTCAGATTGTGCCAAAAAAGTCGATTGCGCAGACAGCTCAGAACATGCGCAATTTGATTAAAATTTTAAAATTCAAAGTATTTCGAAATTTTGAATAAATTCAACTTTCAAAAAATTTGAAAGGGGTCTTGTAGGTCCTAAAAAATCAAGTTGCACACATCAACAAAGTCATAAAGATCAAGAAATGCATCTTTCAAATGAACTGTGCAGACATTAGATTGTGCATCATATAAATTACGCACGCTAGACTGCGCACACTCTCAAGCGCGCAGGCTGACATGGCAAATAATTATTATTACCTGACACAATCAAATCTTCTGACAGTTGACAGCACGGAGAACGAGGCGACTATTTGTTTAATCGTGCAGCACGGCGCTCGAGGACAGCTGGCAGCACAATCGGCCAACCTATCTGATGCGCAATCCATATTGGCGTAATCCATGCCTGCGCAGTCTATTCCTGCGCAATCCAAAGCCAGCGCAATTCAGGTTGCGCGCTCTATCAACACAACTGACAATATATACGTGGCATTCATGCCATCAATTGCTCATTATGTGGCAACCGTCTATGCACGATCATGCGCATTTCAATCAAATGATGCCATATGTCCAAGACAGTTGGCCCATGATCAGACAACTGCCTGCACAGTCTACTGTTGCGCAATCCAATTCATGCACAATCCATCATGCGCAGTCTAGAATAACTAAAAGTTAGTTATTTTTAGAACTCTGTAAATAGAGTTTCAAGTCTCCATTCAAGGGGATCATAGATCACAGATCAGAAATCAGAGATCAGATAGAGAGATCAGACATAAAAGTTTAGAGAGTTCAGGAGTTCCTGCCCAAGTGCTGCTGTATTTTTCCTAGGCGTTTGCCTTCAATTCTCCGAGGCTTTTGCCTTCAAGTCACCTTCAGAGGCTACTGTCTTCAAAGTTCACATCGTCCAAGGGATAAAGCAATCGTCTTCTAGATTAGATTCCTACAGTTGTACTTTTCCAGAATTCTTATAATCTTTACAAAGTTTGTATCAATAAAGTTTCATACTTTTGTTTTTGTAAACAATTTCTTACCTTTTAGAGTGGACCAGTCGACAGAGGTATTGGCAGAGATGTATATGGAGCAGATTGTGAGATTGTATGGTGTGTCTGTTAGTATTGTGTCGGACCGTGACTCGAGATTTACTTTACATTTTTGGAGGAGCATGCAAGAGAGTTTGGGCACTCGATTAAAGTTTAGCACATCGTATCATCCGCAGACAGACGGCCAGTCGGAGCGTACCATTCAGACGCTAGAGGATATGCCGAGAGCGTGTATGCTTGATTTTGGCAGTTCGTGGAAGGACCATCTTCATCTTGTTGAGTTTTTCTACAACAATAGCTATCAAGCGAGCATTCAAATGGCTCCGTTTGAAGCATTGTATGGTAGAAAGTGTCGGTCTCTTGTTTGTTGGAGCGACATAGGAGAGCGACAGCTATTGGGTCCCGAGTTGATCTTGAGCACAGTGGAGACAGTGAAGAAGATACAGGACCACCTGCGAGCAGCGCAGGATCGTCAAAAGCAGTGGGCAGATAATCGACGTCGACCCTGGGAGTTCAAAGAGGGTGACCATATATTCTTGAAGATATCCCCCACTAGAGGCACGATTCGATTCGGAGGACGTGGCAAGTTGAGTCCAAGGTACATCGGCCCATTCGATGTCTTGGAACGTGTTGGAGAGGTTGCCTACAGATTGGCACTGCCACCGTCGCTAGAGGGAGTGCATGACGTATTCCATGTATCTCAGCTGAGGAGGTACGTGGCGGACAGCAATCATGTGCTTGACCACTCTGAGATCACAGTTGGACCGAGTTTGTCGTACGAAGAGCAACCAGTAGGTATCCTCGATCGCGGAGTAAAGGTGTTGCGGAACCAATCTATTCCATTGGTTTGCATGGCATGGAAGCATCACTCGCCAGGGGAGTCTACTTGGGAGCGCGAGGATGACATCCGAAATCGCTACCCGCATTTGTTCGAAAATGAAGGTTTGTCTTGCATTTTAAGTGCTATTATATTTCCTTGCATTGCATTAATCCCCCGACCTTAGTTTAATTTCAAGGACAAAATTTTCTTTAAGTTGGGTAGGATGTAAACTCCCATACTTTTTTAATTAATTTTTATAAATTAATTAATGTTGTTATACATTTTATTGATTATGAATTCATTGCTACTAGCTTATCAGTATAAATTAATGTATATGAGTATATCTATATTATACTATTATATGTGTGCATGTTAGAATTACAATTAAATAAGGAATAATATAAATTCTAGGATTTTTAGGAAATTATTTGTAAATTTTTAGGAAATTTTTACTAGCCTAAAATATATTTTACTTATAGTTTGATATATATATATATATATATATATATATATATATATATATATATATATATATATATATATATATATATATATATATATATATATATATATATATTTTATATATATATATATTTTATATATATATATATTTTATATATATATATATATATATAAAAATATATATATATATATATATATATATATATATATATATATTGTTAAAAAAAAGAGAAAAAAAAGTATTAATAGGGCTCGGCCCACCCCACAGCAAAGGGGGCGGCCAGCCTCAGTTCAGCAAAACTTTTTTGTAAAATAAAATAAAATAAAAGTATTAAAGGGGAGGGGACCAACCCACGTGGGGCCGGTCCACCTTACCCGACCCCCTCCTAAACCTATTAGGCAGCAGCACACAGCTGCAACAAAATCCATCCGAGCCCCCCTAACTCAAGTCCTATTCAAAATAGGATTAGCGGCGCAGCCATATATAAACCGACTACTAGACCAACAATCGAAACCCTAACCCTCCAAAATTTTCACCTTCCCATCTCCTCTCCACCTCGACCCCAAGGACGACCTTCCCGCGCACACCCCAGTCGCCGGACAACCACTGCGCCACCGCCAGGATCGTCGGAGCGTCGCCCCCAACCGACCCCGTTCAGGAACTCGACAACAAGGTACCCCTTTTTCGGTCTTGATTACTTTTTGCATGGTTGATCGTTTTACGATCTGAAAGATGCTACGTGTAGGCAATGTAACCCTCTTTAAGTTCCTTCAAAGAGAATCAGCTATAACCCTCTGGTTTGACAAGTAACTCGATGCAAAGTCGAGTAAAACTCTGTCAAAACAGAATTTGAATCCAGCTTCAAACCACCACTTAGAAGCCAGATTCTGAACTGTGTCAAGATTTTTCAAAAACTAATTGAACACGTGTGAAGACAACATAACCATGATTGAAACGCAAATTGTAGATCTATATTTCAATTTTTGTGTGAGAATTAAATCAGTGTTGAACTTGTGAGAAAAACTACTTCAAAAGCATTAAAATTTTAGAATTTTGTCCGATACGACGTACGCTCTAACAAACCGGGCGACGTGGTCGCACGCTATACACATCAAAAGGCGTGCATGGACGTTGCAGACGTGTGGAAACTGACGGAACTCAGTTTCGTCGCGTGCGCGCGACGAAATCAACGCGTATCCGTCGAGATGCCCCCGTATCGACGTTTTGCAAAGTTGCTCATAACTTCGTGTACAATCATCGAATCGAGACAAAACTTGTGCCAACAGGTCCAGATCGAAATTCTGGTCCTGTATGCCAAGTTTGGTTCGATTATGAGAAGGTCGAATCAGAACCCATTTTTGGCGGGCCTGCGATCCACTCAAACGGGCGATTTTGTACACGGCTCCTCGAAATTCAAAACTGGACATACCGTTGAGTTTTTCTCCTCAAACTGAAATTGTAGACATATAGTTTGACGACTTTAGCGACCGTAGACTTTGGCACGCATTTCGATGCAAAGCCGGTCCAACGGTGGATATCGTTTTGACCCAAAATTACGATTTTGCCCCTGTTCCAGTATTTAACTTTTGGAGAGGCGTTTCCTAGGTATATCTTCCTCACCGAGATCATTTTTGATATTTGTTTCAGCGTTTGGAGTCATCTGTGATTTGTGAGTTTTGTGCTGACACTTGCGACCCTTGGATTTGCCCTTCTCGCACCACAGGCAAGATACCTTGCAACCTTACTCTGTGATTATTATATTCTTATTTTTAGTTGTTATTTTCAGCATTTTGTTCATGATATTTAAACTATGCATCCAAGTCACACTTGGGTGCAAGCGACTCTATCGGTCGTTTTTCTTGCTTTATTTATTCTCTTGCATTGACTTAGTTTATTGACCACCCATTGTTGTTGAGGTAATGGTGTATCTCATACGGCCTTGACACTTGTTGTATCACATGATGTGAGTCATATGTAGGACACGTTTCCGCGTAGTCGGCTGGCCACCGATACGTATGAAGCGTGCGACGGATAGGAGTAACTGCCAATAGTATTGCATGTTAGAAGACTTGGCGGTTACTAGAGGTTTATATCAGTCATGGAGATGATGATACTAGGCATTGGGTGGGGAGAACAATACCTGACATATGGGCTTCTTTACACTTCCATGATTACCTGTGCGCTCCTCCGGAGACGCAGGCTTCAGGCGCCCTCTGACGTTTCCCAGAGCATTATGGACGTAGCCCCTTACACATGGTGCCCTCTGATGCTTCCCGAGCATTATGGACGTAGGCCCCTAGTACCCTTTATGGGAACTATGCCAATCCCATTTATAGCCAGGGCTCATGCGTCGAAGGATTGTATCTCAACTGCATATTCACAGTAGAATGGTCAGGAACCCGATTGCATGCGTACCCTTTCTCTTATTATATTATCACAGTTTATATGGCATGGTGTTTTCTTGTATCTTGCTATGTCCCCTGAGGACCTAGTTATCTCTCCAGGTTTAGACGATTTTCCACAAGAGTACAGAGCGGCATTGGAGCTATCCTACATTGATGACGAGACAGTGCCTATTGATTTCTAGTTTATTCTATATTTGAGACAGTTGTAGACATTATTTTACACCTCTTTTCTTCCTATTTTGCGGAGGCTGGACTCCGATCTTGTAAGACTATTTTTCATAGCTGTTTGTAGTGAGTATGTTCACCCGGCTATCTTTTGATACTCTGCTTTATTCATTTGGACTTTATTATCTTCTGTGTTGAGCTGTGATGAGATTAGATATGTTATTCTGGCCTATGATTATTTTATTTACAGCTTTTGTACATGTATGAGGATTCCATATATTGAAGTATTCTTCGTATATGTGCAGCTGGCATGGATACGTACCTAGCCCTAAGTATTTTGGGACTGGGGCGTTACAGGTTTCCCCCAAATTACTGATACCAAGTTTTCAAATGTGTTGATTTTGAGACAATTTTATTTAAACTGAAATCTAATGATTAAATTTGCAATGATGGTTCATCTATATGTATCTAGGTTTTAGCTACATGTTAGGGTTCATTATTTGTGTTTAATCATGGTTTTCGAATTTGTTTGGGACTGTTTAAATGAAAACCGAAATGTGTGCACTCAATTCTGATTTCTAAAATCTGAAACCTACCTACTGATTTCCTAATATCCCTACACACACACATGGCTGAGCTGAGAACACTATGTACACACATATGATGAACTGAACACTGTTTTCCCATTTCACACACACACATATGTATAATACCTGGAAACCTATAGCTACTGTTATTATACACACACACACAAAATATTGACATATACACAGACACCCACACTCTACAAAATTTGAGAACACCCTATAGCCCATGATGTTTCCTTACACACACACTCATACACATCTACATACATTCACAAATCTGAGAACACACTAGCCTATGTTGTGATATCCCATGCACATTTATACCTAAAAACCTGAGAATAGCTATACACACACACACACACACACACACACACACACATTCATTTCACTGAAATCCTGAAACTATTAATTGTTGTACTGTTTTCTCATATATTACACACACACATAAGTACAACCTGAAAACCTATGTTGACATATAACTGTCATATGTTGCATTGATTTCTAATGTATGTACACACACAATTTTGACACACACATGTCACTCTCTCACTCTATGTGTACATATATAATATCTATAATCTGTGTGATAATAATAATGTGATATATATATATATATATATATATATATATATATATATATATATATATATATATATATATATAAAATATATATATATATATATTTTTTTATATATATATATATATATATATATATATATATATATATATATATATATATATATATATATATATGTATATGTTGCTTATATTAATTTAGTGTATACATATAATGTGTGAAATATGTGTATTGCCATATAAACTGTATATGGCATATAGCCCTATGGCATATAGCCTATATGGTTCCTATGGGTATTTATATGTGTATATGGTAATGTATACACATGTGACTTGTGTGTTGTTAGGTTGTATGACATTGTGTTGATGTGTGAATGCTAGATAGACATGGTTAGGCTTAGTGAGACTTGTTTGGATTAGGTTTGACCTAGTTTGACTAGTGTAGTTGACTAGAGTTGACCAAAGGTTGACTTTAGCCTAGATTGACCCAATCATCATGTAGAATGTATTGTAGCAGTCTATTTTACCATTTTGGACATGTTGTGACTTGTACTATTCTATAGGAGCCAGACACCACTCTTCAGGTAGTATTTTATTTCAGATACTCAGGATACCAGACGAATACATTCTCTGATCATTTCATATCTTGATTAGGATTATATTCATGCTCTAGATTACTTTACTTGATGCTGTCATATTTGTAACACGGATTGGTACTATATAGATCCCTTCATGAGATGTTATCCCTAACGGAAGCATCGGATACTCATGTCTTGTGTGTTTCACTTACATCATGTATCTCCTGCTTCTACTATCATAATCTGCTTGTGACTCATGTACTCTCATGAATCACAGAGCCTTCACGAATCTATTCATGAATCACTTATTATGAGCTAGTAGTGTAGTCATAAATCTTAACGTAACTTGACTGGATCCTTGTATATTGATAAGAGAAATAGGAGAGTAGAACTAAACATGTGGATATTCTAAAGTAGTGTAGTCATGAATCAACTCTTTATTGTAGCCATGAATCACCTCCAGCTGTTCACATGTTTATCTTGTACTCTGATTCACTAGTCACTGATATTTCTCTATTTATAGTAGCTATTTACTTACAGTTCTCTCTTTTATACCATGTTGTTCTTTTAGTTTCATGTATCTTACTCTATAGCATGTTTATATTTCCTAACCTATTATAATTTGTGTGAGATGTATTGTGCTCGCTTCTGTCCTGACTGGACCTATTGAAAATATTACAAAGGATGAGGACGAGGCACTCTGTACCACATACTATGGGACTACCCTAGAGGATTGATGTGACTTGGATCTCCAGCAGGATCCATTAGCAGTGGATGACACACCCTTAGTCTAGAGTAGTCTTTCAGTTGTACTTATTTTCTCTGGATTATTGTATTTGAGTTTTGGATGTTCTGGATTGCTGTGACATCTTAGACACTTAGAATTCTCTATCTATTTGTATCTTGTGGATTCGTTTTATATCTATCTATCTTATCCTATTTCTACCTTAGATGTGATTGAGACTGTATTTCTGTATTGTCCTCCATTTGGAGTGTATATACTGTACATGTACCTTATATTGTTAGACGTTGTGACCTAGAAAACGTTCTACCGCCGATACTGTGGCATAGGCTGGGCGTATTCACTTCTCGTGCCCTTACTCTAGGGTGCGGGTTGTGACACTGACAGTTGACAGCACAATAAATGAAGAAAATCTCTTCGAATCTCTCAAAACGTGTCATTCGAGGCAATTTTGACAGTTGTCCCGCACACCCCATTGAGTTGTGCCAAAGCGCAATCTGAATAATTTCTTCTCATACATTCAAAAGCTGCCACGTGCCTATGCACTGAGTTGTATCTAGGCGCAACCTAATCAGGCACAGTTTGACTTGTTGATTGAAGCTCGCACAACCTGATAAAGTTAAGACAACTTATATTCTAAAGCAGGATGACGTGGCGTAGATGCCACTAATCTCTCAAAACGTGTTCGCTACTCTGACAGGACCACGCGTATCTCAATCATATGATATCACGCGTCTAAATACAGTTAGTAACCGATTGTGTAACTGAATGGAATTTGGCGCAACATAAGTTTGGCACAACCCAAAGTGGCACAGTTCAGCCTCGCGCACATCAGAATAACTACTAAAACAGTTATTTCTAGAACTCTATAAATAGGATTTCCAATCATTATCAAGGCATCACAAAGATTAGAAACTCTTGCATAATTGTTGTTGTATTCTCCAGAGGCTCTAGTCTTCAAGTTCACATAGTCCAAAGGATAAATTGATCGTCTTCTGAACAGATTTCTATAGTTGTACTTCTCCAAAAATTATTGTACTCTTGTACTCTTTTCTTAGTTTGTAATCAAACTTTTGTTTTAGCAAATAAAATGGCGACTCTGCTGTGGACGACTTTCTCCTTCGATGAGAAGGTGACAACTCAATGTGATGTTGCGTCGATTGACAAGACGCAGAAGACTCTGGTTGTTCGAGTCAACCAGACAGCCTATGAAGATATGATCAACAAAAAGAGCTACAAGCGCACTGCGGCCATTACTAAGAATAAAAATATGTGGTCTCCTAAGTCTTCTGCAGTTGTTATTGCTCGGGCGCAACCTGCCTCTGCTACCCAGGCACAATTTGTCTCTGTGGCTCAGGGGCAGTTTGCTTCTGCTGCCTGTGCGTAGTCCACTCCTTCTACTGCCAAGGTGCAGTCCACTCTTCCTGCTGCCAAGGTGCAGTCCAATCATGCTGCTGCCAAGGCACAGTCAGCCCATCTTGTTGCCAAGGCACAACCTGTGGCTAGGGCGCAACCAGTAGCTCCTGTGGCAATGGCGCAACCTAGGCAATCAGTTGTCCAGGCACAGTTTACTCACCATGCTGCTCTGGCACAACCCAAGGAAACTAGTCTTTTGGCTATTCCCTCCACCAATTCTCCAGTTCTAAACTTGGAGAAACAATGTTCTAGTGCCAAAACTAGATAGAACAAAGGGAAGGGGCCTTTAACATTGGCGCAACCTGTGCCTAAAGTGGACCCATAACAAAACAGATGAAAACGCTTTTTAGCCAACCCTCCACAAAATAAAGGAAAGCACCCTTTGGTCTTTTCTCAACCTTCCCTAGTCTATGACTCAGAGGAAGATATATCAAATTCTATTCCCTTGAACATAGATTTTCAAATCTCTGCTAAGGAAAAGAATACTGATCAAAGAGGCATCTTGCCTACCCCTATGAGGATTGCTCAAGATCTTCCAACCTTGCAGATCTCAAGATCCAAGCAAAAAAAATTGACGGTATCTCAAACAGAGGCACCCGGATCAGAATTCTCTGATTTATGCGCTTACCTCAACAGGCGTAAATCAGTATCAACTTCGGTAAAATACAAGAATCCTATGCCGAAGGCCAATTTGTATCAGAAACAAAAATCTGAAAAGAAGGATCCAATCACTTATGCTAATGAGTTAAGTACTTCTTTGTACACTCATGTAACTAAGCATCTTAAGAATAGAAGGCATGTTCCTAATATCATTAAGGAATATGTTCCTCCGACTTCTTCTCGTCTGGTAGTAGTGACTGATCTCCGAAAATATCTTACACAAAGACGGAAGATCACTGAGATGTCCTCTTAACCCATTAATCATCCATCAGAACGCTACTGCCTTCATGAGGTAGTCATCAAGTGTTGTTGTCAATCAGCTAAACGATCTGTCTTCGGTCGTCTAAACTATACTTCAATTCTTGAACCTATGACGGGAAATGAAGACGAGCAGTTATATGCTTCTGTCAATATGACTTCTCGAGATACTGGAGGTAGAAAATCCTCGAAATATGGTACATCTCGCAATCCAAGTCAGCAATACTTGAGACAACTCCGTGAATCCAATGAAGGGATCTTTCAACATACCAGATCGAAAGATCGAAACTCGGATCAAAATGTCTTCAATCAGGAAGAGCTTCCCATTACTCATCTAGGGGAGGATTCCTTGTCTGACTTTGACACAAATAGTGAAAGTTCTGAACAAACTATCTCTTCAATAATTGTAAGACAAGTGACAGTATATGCCATTACAGAAGACTAAGATGCCTCTACTTCAGCCAGTCAAGAGCAACGAATTGCTACACTGGAAGATAAATTGAAGACCATGGCTGAAATGGTTGCAAGTATGCATACTATAATCATGGCCTAACATACAGTGCCACTGGTTATAAATCCTGCTACTAATCTTGAGCTCATAGCATCTTCGGTACCAGTTAATATTGGTCTGGGGGTAACTCCTCCTCAGGTTGCTTCTGTACGAGTCCAAGCTGCTCCTAGTCAGTCAGGTGCTGGGGATGGTAATTACCATGCTATTCCTCCTTCTAACAATTCTAACCAGCCTACCAATTCCCAGACATCAGGGGATGCTAGTGAGGCTGTAAAACTTTTACGCACTCAGTTTGAGGCCTTCAAACAGAAAGATGGTCTACAAAGACTTGGAATAAAACAACCTTATCCTGCTGAGTGGAAGGAAGTTCAGTTTTCTCCTAAATACAAGCTTTCCACTAATATGTTGTTTGATGGCAGTACCTCTCCAAGTCAGTATATCAATCAATTTGAAGTGGTGACTGATCAATTGCAGCCAAATGATGCTCTCCTTACCAGAGTGTTCATCGGTTGTTTAGCCGGTATAGCATACGACTGGTACCGTAGCTTGCTTGATGGCTGCATAACTTCTTTTGCTGGTTTTAAGCAACTAATCTTGAAACGATTCTGTGAGGGAGTCAATGATATGATGATGTCTGCCCTTATGAAAATTAAATAAAGGTACAATAAATCCACAAAAAATTTCATTGAAAGGTTCCGACGAGAGGTACTTAAAATACCTTTAGGAACTCCATCTGCTGTAATGATAGACACTTGTAAATCAAATTTGTTGCCTATCATCAGCATATGGACGGGATCCACACAATTCCAAGATTGGCCTTCTTTCGTTGTGAATGCCAAGGCAGTGGAGGTTAATACCAAAAAGTTCAAGCAGTTAGGAGTTCAAATAAATCATCATAATCAAGATGAACATTCTACACCCGGTGGTAATAATCGCCAGAACAACCACAAGGGTGAAGAAATATTGGCTATCAATCTCAAGGGTAAGGAGTCATTGGTTGTTAATGTTACTCAGACGACACCTACTCCATCAACACCACCACAGAAAGCCCTTCGTCCAAAAGAAGAAAATTCTTTTTAGGAGGATGATATTATGCATATTTTTGATTGCTTAATCAAAAGCAATAAGCTTCAATTGCCAGAGGCAAAACAGCTGGAAGAAGTTGGTAAAACTGACCACCCTAAATATTGTATTTATCACAGATTCATATGGCATCCAACTCGAGCATGCTACGTGCTCAAAGGCAAAATACAAGAAATGGTCAAATCTGGAGCAGTTATCCTCCAACAAGATGAAAAGACTGTGACCGCCAATGTCATTTATGTACAGTTTGGTGACTTTCCACCATAACTTGTACAAGATGGTATTGTTCCTATCCCGAGGGTGACGCTCGAGATCGTGAATCTCCTACCTCCCCAAAATGAGGGTCTTGTTCCACTATCAACTGATAAAGGAGAAATCATGTAGATTCACCCAGTTCTGGTAGCCGACTTTGAAGTGCCTTCTTCTTCCAATCAAAAAAATACTCCAAAGCTAAATCCAAGAGCAGCAACATGGTATCCTTTGAACCGGTAGCAGAAGAAGAAATTCTAATCGGCACCAGAGCTGAGAAACCTTATCTTCGGAAATATCCCGAAAATTAAAAGAATCATGTCTCATCTCCTGATGTTCCTTCCGCATCATCTTCTCCTGCCGAGAATATACCATCTACATCCTCGCCCGTAGTAGAACCAACTCCTCCCAAACCAATATCAGCAGACAAGGAAAAACAACCTGTCCGTTTTGACAAAGCATTGAAGAAGTCCTCATCTCTTGGACTTAAAAAGCCATATAATTTTGACATATTGGCTCAATTGGCCAACACTCCAGCAAGATTGTTAATCTTCAAACTTTTATGTCACTCAAAAGAAACTCGAAAAACGTTAAGTGAAGCCTTGATGCAGGCTGATGCTTGTCTTACTCTCCTCAAGAAGCCTGAAAAAGAACCTGTCAGCTGTACGCATTATCATAGTATATTTGAATTAATACCCAATATTACTTTTACACAAGATGACATATTTTAGAAGACAATCGTCAAGATCGTCCTCTCTATTTTACGGTATATGTGGACACCATGAAAGTCAATCATATTCTGATTGACCCACGGTCTGCTCTTAGTATCATGCCAAAATCTTTGCTGGATACTTTGAACATCCTAGTACATAATCTTTCTACAACTATCACTACCATCTTGGGGTTCAATCAAGGAAGAAGTGAACCTTTGGGGAAGATACGCCTGAAACTTCAAATCGACAATCTTCGTACAAAGGTAACTTTTTATGTGATTGATAATCATGGCTCATACAATACTTTGTTAGGAAGACCATTCCTCCACGAACATAATATTGTACCTTCTACTCTCCACCAATGTTTCAAATATATAGATGGCAATGAGAGGTCCAGAAAGAAGTTGCAGACCTAAATCCTTTTATGGGGGTTGAAGCGTACTGCAACGATTCTTGCATGTACAGGAAAGAATTCATAAAGGTGGTACTAGCAATGGATACTAATGAAGAACAGAAAGGCGTGCCGAATGATACTTAGGTGATTCCTGTCAAAGGACGTACTTCATGTCCTCAATCTTCTAAGCCATTGACTATCTACCTTCCTTGTTACAAGAAGCAGCCTCCTGGTGTTAGTTAGGAACAAAGGGAGCTCACCTCTTCTGAGCCACTTGTAATCGACCTTCATCGTAAAAAGACCCCTCCTCCTTCTTGCTCTTCTTCTCTCCCTCTGGTTATCAATCTGACTAAGCTTGTTAAGGCTAAAAGTCCTGTTGTAAATGATAGGGTAAAAATCAGTAAAGCATCTCCTTTACAGTATACTGATGTCTCTTATTATACTCAATGTTATTTGGATATGCTAGATAGTTTTAAGCCACTTATAATAGGAGTTGTATCATCTCTATGAAATATAGTATCATTGGATTCAATACAAGAATCGTACTTCTTAGTACTGTCTTGAAAGAAAGGCGAAACTCCTATACTCTTTAACAAAAGAGAAGAACAAAAAATCATGTCTGATAACGATAATAAAGATGATACACGAAGGCTACAATTACGTCGCTATAGTCCACAATCTAAGGCAATCATCCGTAAAATGGGCTATAATTTCAGAATAGGTCTCAATAGCGGCAAAGGACGACGAACACCCATTCGTATTTCTATTCCAAAAGGAAAATCAAAACAATACTATAGTAAAACGAAGCGGGATTTAGGTTATACTTCACCACTTCTGACTCCAGAACCTTCCGAATCCGATAAAGAAAAATGATCTAATTCTTCTGATTCTATCTCATGGGATTCTGATACCAGTATTGGTCATGTCCACCGGGTAACGGTATCTTCTAATATGGTGTCATCTGAATTTTCAGAAATTGACGAAGCTCCTGAAGTAGATCCTTGGGCTCAAAAGATGGACAATCAGTGGGAACTCTGTTTCGAACAACGAGAACCACCTACTGAGGATCAACTAGTCCAGATCGATATGGGAGAAAAAGTTGTGCCACGACCGATCTTCATTAGCAAAAATCTCCCAGAAGATGATAAATGTCACTACCACAATTTTAGTTTGAGGTTATTTTTTCATTTTTGAATTATTTGAATTTAAAATATATTATTAGGAATTTTTTTAAATAATTTAATTGAATGATGTGATTTTAAATACTAAAATAATTATAGCCTTGTGATTTGGTTAACCTAACCTAGATTGGACCTAACCTAGATGGGTCATGACTAACTTAGTAAGCCACTTTGAGAATTAGATGGCTTGGTTAAGGGGTTAAGTCAAGTTTAGTCATGGTTAAGTGGTTTACAAGGAACTAGGATAGAACCCTTTTGTTCTAGGCCATCTATTTCCCTTGATTCAATCCTAGCCATAGGATGAAACCTAAAAACCCTAACCATAACCTTTATGACTAGCCAAGAGACCCCCCTTGCCTATATAATGTCTCTATGGGGATTTGAGCCTCTTTCTTTAATAGTTCTTCATTCTATTAAGGAAATAGGTCAGCTTTCATTTATCTCCTTCCTAGTTAATCAATAGGACTCCTTTTTGATTGAAATTTCTTCTATCGGGACCTAACCAACGTTCTCTTGCTGTTGGTGGAGTCTAATCACAGATTTGAATCGATTTGATTGATTTGGTGGCTTGTGGAGATTCCCTCTTTGAAGAGCTTTTTGTGTTGAAGAACACCTATAGGTACACTCTATTCCACCCATTAAAACTAGGTTTAAATTGCATATTCATCTAGCCCTAGGTGTCCTGATTCTGTAGGTATAGGGTTTCCCAAGTTTTGTGTCCTGTACGTGTCCATATCGGACACGTATCAGTAACAAATGCAGGTGTTCGACGAAATGCCACAAAGGGCATTTCGTTCGAATTTTCAAATTGTGTTTGAATAAAAATTTAGCTTTTTGTGTCGCTTACACGAATTTGAGACACTGAGGTAGTTTCTGTGTCGTGTTGTGTCGTTATGGATCGTGTTGTGTCGTTATGGACATGTGCACACACGGGTACACGCACGCGTGCACGAGCACTGTAGCTCCCCTGCTACCAGCGTGCTCGTACGGGCTGCCCAAGGCACTTGGGTGCCTGATTTTTGACACAGAGCAAGGGGCAGTGTCTGTCGTGACACTCCCCAAGTTTCGTGTCACTAGGTGGCGTGTCGGGTGCGTGCGGACACGCGCACTGGTCACGCATGGCTGTGCAGCCTGTGTGTTTACGTGTTGTGTGATGCTCTGTGCAATTATCTAGTTTAAAATGTTTTAACCATGTTTTAAATTGATAATTAGGATCCTAATATGTCTATTAATCTGTGATAGATTAGGTTTTCATAGTAGTTTAGTACTTGGGATGGTTTTGGATTCGAACAAGGCTGGAATGGTGTTCATTCACTGATGGAGTTATCAATGAGATGAATCACTGTTCAGGTAATATCCCTCACTGATTTTCTTGATTAATGTTGAGTGTTAGTTATATTTTGAATTACCTAAATATTTGACAACATGGTTTAGAGCTAATTCTCAATTTTAGAGGGCTACAAGATTTAACTGTATGGACTGGGTTCCTATTTCTGACACTGTAGGAGTATCAGTGCAATGCTCCACTGATTCCCTGTCAAATTTAATTATATGAACCTAGCAGGTATTATATTATGTAGGGATTATGTATTGGATCCATGTGAGGGTATCAACTGGGTTTAATTGTTAAGGATAGCTTTTAAATCTGAGATTGTAGTATCAGTGAATATTCACTGTTTTGCCCCTATTTGATTTCTTTTAAATGGTTGATAACTTGTAGTAGGTGATGTTTTAATCTACTACACTTTTAACCTCATGTTAGGACTATTAGGATCTTTTTAACCTGAGTTTCAAACCCCTGAACTAATTCCCTTCCCTTGCATTCATTGTCACCCCCAGTTTTCAGAAATAGGGATATTTTTATCATTTAAAATTTTTGAATATTTTTAAAATTTATTTTATTATTTATGATATTATTTTGGGGTTGAAATTTATTTTATTATTTATGATATTGTTTTGGGGTTATTTGAGTCGGGTTCGAATTTCAACTCAATCTGACTTGAAACGGGGACCCGAGGGTAGTTTGACTCTAGTGGAACCCACACACTAGTTAG
Organism: Iris pallida; assembly: GCA_029216955.1. Taxonomy (NCBI): domain Eukaryota; kingdom Viridiplantae; phylum Streptophyta; class Magnoliopsida; order Asparagales; family Iridaceae; genus Iris; species Iris pallida. The sequence goes on along the minus strand of JANAVB010013764.1, from coordinate 13,036 downwards.
GTATGGCCCACATGATATTAATTTTAGTCCACATGATAGAAATATTTTAGTTAGAGGTTAGACTAATTATTATGGATAAGGTTAGTGTGATTAGAGACTTTAGAATGACTAATTTAGCCCCAACCAATTAGCCCTTTCCTAATACTCATAGAATAGGTTAGTGAGGGCATTTTGGACCTTTCCATAATAGGACAAATAGCCCCATATGGCCAGCCACTTTGGGAGAGGATAGGCTCAAGTTTATTTCATTATTCTCATCCACACTCTCTCTCTCTTGCTCTTCCCCAAATTTCTAGAGAGCAATCCCTAGTAATTTCTCCACCAAATCCTTTCATTTTGCCACCAAATCTGCTTCTTTCCTTCTCCATTCTAGCCAAGGAGGAAGCTACCAAAGTTTGGAAGGATTCGGAGCTCGTTCGTGTCCTTTTGGAATCTCTACGTGTCGGTGTCGCTCCGGGAAGGCTTTTCTTCGATTCGATCTACCGGGAGGTATAAATCCCTTCTCCTTTTCATTTCCTCATGTATATAGGTCTATTTTGAACCCATAGGAATGACCCCCATGGTTGTATCTCCATTTGTGTCCATTTCGTGTCCATTTGGAGGTCATATGAGTGTCATTTGTGTTGTGGTTGTGTTCATGTGGAAAAATCCCAAATTTGGACACACTATGTGTTGTTGTTATGTATGAATAAATTATTACATGTTTAATCTCATATTTTTGTATTGGAGATGTGTTCTATAGTGTCTCATATATATATATTAGTGTAGAGAGTGAGTTCTTGATATATTATGTTATATACTTGTGTTCTTTTGTCTCAAACTACCCAAATCCGTCATGATTTTTATCCACGTTTTTAATTTCAGCCCTAACTTAGAAATGTCATAACTTCTAGCTCAAAGCTCGATTTAATCTCCCGTTTTTTTTAAAAGAAGCATATTGAAGTTAGCTTTCAAAAAACATATATTAATAGGCCTAATTCTTTCTGTAACTTTCTGGAGAATTATTTGAGTGTCAGCTGTACGAAAGACAAATGCATTCTCGGTGTTTTCGCGATTCTGGGAGTTTTCGGAAACGAAAATGCGATCCGTTTGAAGTTTCAGAAAGCTAACACATAGATCTATAACATACTTTAATCCTAGATTTTAATTCATGCTGAGATAGTACAGTATTGATTATTAGTAGGAGTTACTATTCGGCATATGCATTTTGTGCACCCTTGTGTGTAATATAATATTCTATTTGATTTTAACCCATATTAATGTATATACATTATGTAATTAAATAGAGAATGCAAGCATAAGTAAATGTTTAAATAAATGATGTATGAGGTGTAAGTATCCTATCTAATGTAAGCATGTATAAGTATGGCTTGTAATGAATATGTAGGTTCCATAGTATGTAATGTATGGTGCATATAGTAGTACAAGAGAATAAATGAATGATGAATGAATGCAAGCATGAATGTAATGTAATAATAGATGTAATGTATGCAATATACAAGTTAATGAGATGTAATATTCTATGTTAACACAAATCCTATATTACCTCATGTACCCCTTATACTATGTAGACACTATCACACTTGACACTTTGTTCACTTACACTTTGACACTCTTTGATATGTATACACTATGTATGCCCATTTAACCCTCACTTGCCCCTTTGCCATGTTCACATACACACACATAGCCTCTTAAATAAGTATTTATGAATACAGTTAACTTAGCTATGTATGTATATTATATATATGTTAGCATATTGTGTTGTAATATATAAGTTTATATAACCATTTGAAATGCCATGATTATAGACCTAATGTTGAATACTAGTATATGCATGTGTATATATATATAGACATATATAGTTTAAAGTAATAGATTACCTAGTGTATATCCAATGTGAATTCTTGCCTATTTGAGTATCAAATAATTACATGCTATATAAAGTGTTGGATGTATGTTGGCTTGTATAGCCTTGTATTGATGTGTGCTTGCTAGGATAGTCATGGTTAGGCCTAATAAGACTTGCTGGGTTAGGACATGACCTAGTTTGACCTAGTTTGACTAGTGCAGTTGACCAGTGTTGACCAAGGGTTGACTTTGGCCTAGTTTGACCTAGATTCATGTAGAATGCATTGTAGTACTTTATATTACCCTTCTGGATATGTTGTGACTTCTGCTGTTCTAATTAGGAGCCAGACACCTCTCCTCGGACAGTATCTTTACCTTGGACATTCAGATATCAGGCGAGTACATTCTCTGATTGTTTTATACTTGTCACAAATTATATTTTCGCTCTAGATTACTTTTACTTGATGTTGTCACGTTATCATCACGGATTGGTACTATACGGATCTCTTCTTGGGATGTTACCCCCTTAGCGGGCGCATCGGATATTTTATGACATGTGTTTCATGTACATCATGTATTCCTTGCTTCTGCGTTATTTATGTACACTCATGTTCTCTCAAGTTCTTACATGTACGTTCATGTACTCTCATATTCTTTCATGTACGCTCATGTTTTCTCATGTGTTTCTTGTATAACCAAAACATCATGTCCGTAACGTAACTTGAATAGATCCTTGTATTGATTGTGGGTAGGGGTGAGTATAAATGGTCATGTGATTTTACCCATCATGTACACTCTGTTACTTTTTATGTTCATCATGTACAACCTAAGCCAATTACATGCCATCTCGTACTCTAAATCACTAGTCACTTACGGTTCTTACTTATCATGTATATATATTTCTAGTTATCAAATATCTCTCATGTTTTCATGTACATCTTCTTACAGCGTTTCATGTATCTTATTCTATTGCCTGTTTTATATTTTCTGACATGATATGAACTACATGAGATGTATTGTGCTCGCTCCTGTCCTGACTGGACCTGTTGATAAATTTTACAGATAGCCTGGATTTGCCTGCTAGCCTAGAGGAGACACAGTAGAGGTTGTTTAGATAGTTATTTCATCTTGTCTGGAGTTGTATTTACTTGTGAATTACTGTATTTGAGTTTTGAGATATATTTCTGGGATTTTGTATCTTAGACACTTAGACTTCTATCTCCTGTATCTCTTTGGATTTTATGTTTATCTATCTTTATCATTCTACCTTAGATTGTGATTGAGTTGTACCTCTGTGTTGGCCTCCTTATGGAGAGTATTCATATTATGCTAGTTATAGTTCATGACCTAGAACAGCGTTCTACCGTCGACACTGCGGCGTAGGCTGGACGTTGTTACGTACTCGTACCCTCACGGTGGGTGCGGGTCGTGACACGTTTTTAGTGGTGGCCCATGCAGGTCGAGTTTATGTAGTGGTATTCGAACTAGAGTACCACTACAGCCTGCAGTAGGAATAGGATATATTTTGAAGGTACTCAATCACGGTTAGGATTCCTTGAGAGATTCCTGGGACGACCCTTGAGAATCTTATTTTAACTTCGATTTGAAATCTATTTTTTCCTAATTTGATTTACGTTTACTTCTTGTTATTGAACTTGATTTTGATGGATTATTGTTGAATTTTGAATCTTGATGTTCGTGGTTGAATTTGAGTCTGTATTTTATGATTTTTGATGGATTATTGTTGAATTTTGAATCTTGATGTTAGTTATTGAATTTGAGTTTGTATTTATATGTATATGTACATTTTTTGGAATTAAGGTATAACCTGATAATATACTTGATAATGACAGTGAGAAAGGTAAAAGTCTACTTTATTATGGAATTTAGAATTTATTGCAGTCATATTTGCTAGCATGACAAGGACGTAGAGCCTGATATAGCTATACTTAGCTTAGTAATGAAATCTAGATTTTCTTGCAGTCGTACCGGGTGGCGTGGTAAGAATTCTAGATAACATGATTATAGGGTGTATGCCTTATTATGGACTCTATCGTTTATTGCAGCTATGCTTATTGGCGTGGCAAAATTCTGACAATATAATTTCAAGAATACGCATATGATTATCAGATTGTACCTTAAATATTTTTGAACATGTTTTCTCTACTTTTGTTTCAGTCCTTCAAAAAAAGAAAAAGAAAGAGAGAATTGTTATTTGTTTGTTTTGTTTTGTTTCTCATTTATTTAACTTAGGAGTAGCTTTAGCTGTTTTTATAAACTTTGTGTAACTTCTTACTATAAAATTCTTCTTAATACATTGAATCGATGATTTTTAAACTTTATCTTGGATTTGAAAATTTAGCTCTGGGTTTCGAAATGGGTTTTTTTTTTAAACAGATAAGCAAAAACAGATTTTATCGTTATTTCTTTCTTGCTATTATTCTTGTATTAAATAATAATAATAATACTGTCTTGATTACGTCAATCACCTGCTTGCAACCTTGGTAGGAATCTAATTGTTGGTCTTAACGTAGAATTAAAATTTTATATTGGGACATAAGAATATATATGAATATATAGTGGATACTTTCCTGACACTTATGTATGCTACACTTGATTTCCACCTATCTGAATACATATTAATATGTCGTTAATGTTTAAATTTTCAAAACCCAATATTTCCGATTCTCTATTTTTCCTAGCTTAACTCGTAATTTAAATATAAATTTCATGATAATAGTTTATTTATATCACTGCACATGTATGTTATACGTAGGGTTTCAATTCAAAAAAAAAATTTGGTTGAGTTTTGTGTTTAAATTTGTCAAATCTGAGACTGTGTGCATATTAACCCTTAATACGGATTTTAAATGTTAGTTCAAATTATTATTTTAAATGTAATATTTAGAGCTGTGTACATTGTTGTTGTAGGGATATAAATTTAGGTTCCATATTCTTACATGTTAGGTTGTGATAAACATTGAGTTGGTTTTGATGTGCAAATTCTCCAAAATCTGAAAACTGAATACATGTTAACATTTTTACATTGATTTCCATGTTTAGTTCAATTTCAGATTTAACATGTAATATTAAACTGTATGCGTAGATAAATGTATTGATAGTATATTAGGGTTTCATTTCTATCATGTTAGGATGTATAGGGAGCATTGAGATTAGTTGTGATGTTTCAAACTCCTAAATTTTGAAATTGCATTATGTTAATATTGTACTGATTTAAATGTTAGCTTATTTTCAGATTTTGTATGTAAATGCTAAAATAAACTGGGTTTAATTTTTCAATACTAAGCTATAACCTTGTACAAGGACACACACACCCCTAACTTAGTATACCCTGTCATGTAACCTAACTCTTCCTCTTTATATCATGATTATATATCTATATAGTATATATAGAGCTTAGGCATACATGTTATAATGTATATACATACATAACTAAATCTCTACCTCTTTATATATACATATATACATGGTTAGCCATGCATGTTATGAGCAAATGAGTTGTGTATTGTAGATTGTTTAACCAATATGCCATGATTAGTATAACTTGATAGTTATTGTTTGAAACCCCAAATCCTCCTATGCACTTTCATGTATATTTCACATACACACACGCCTATTATCTAACCATATGAACATGTCCACATACACCCATACACACACGAACATAACTTGTACATAATGCTAGCTTTTCCCTCTCTAACGCTATATATAATATATTGTGATTGGATTTCCATGCAATTGGCTTTCATTCTTTAACTTTTGATTTGATTTTCTTGAATAGTACCCCTTATTAGATAAATGGTAGTTAACTTTATTTTTATTTTGATAAGTACCAGTTTTCATATAGATGGTAGACAGCCTTACAGTCTTGATGATTGTTATTTTTGTATCTTTTCTAGTTTAGCACCCTAGATTGCTTGTGTTTTTGATACCATATGACCGTTTTGGTTTAGCATGACTAGTATACCTAGATGAGACTTTCACTACCACGTATGCCATGACCCTGTATTCATCCTTTTAAATCGTATGATTGTTTAAGTTCTGAGACTTTGATTGTGGGGGGTTTGACCTAGAAGGAATATGAACATTTTAATTTTGAGGATGAAATTTTTCTAAGATGGGTAGACTTGTAACACCCAGTTCTCTAAAATGGGTATTTTTGAATTTTGTAATTTTAATCATTTATTGATTTGACATTTAAATCATGATATGACTTTTGGTAATTTTTAAATCATTTTAAAACTATTTAAAATCATGACTTGTGATTTTGATATTTTGCTAGTGAAACCCTAGAGACTGTTTGACCTAGAGCCTAACCATGCGATTAGGATATTTTAATGTCATTTCTGGCCTAAGGATATTTTGCATTTGACCTCTTTGAATTATTTTGATATTTATTGCGTTGGTGATTGTTGATTTTGACCTTTGACAGGTGTAATTTTGTGATGGTTTTGTGTCCGTATCGGACACGTATCAGTTTTTATTTACAAATGTTTGATGTGCCTCAAAGAGATTTTTTTATTGCTGATTTTTTTTTGAAAATATTTGAATGAGATTATTTTCTGCATGTGTTTTCTGTGATTGCTTTGTTTTAATTTCGAGGACGAATTTTTTTAAGGTGGATAGATTTGTCACCTCCAGTTTTCAGAAACAGGAGTATTTTATCATTATACATTTTTGAATATTTTTAAAATTTATTTTATTATTTATGATATTATTTTGGGTTGAAATTTATTTTATTATTTATGATATTTTTTGGGGTTATTTGAGTCGGGTTCGAATTTCAACTCAATCTGACTTGAAACGGGGACCCGGGGGTAGTTTGACTCTAGTGGGACCCACACACTAGTTAGGCATGGCCCACATGATATTAATTTTAGTCCACATGATAGAAATATTTTAGTTAGAGGTTAGACTAATTATTATGGATAAGGTTAGTGTGATTAGAGACTTTAGAATGACTAATTTAGCCCCAACCAATTAGCCCTTTCCTAATACTCATAGAATAGGTTAGTGGGGGCATTTTGGACATTACCATAATAGGATAAATAGCCCCATATGGCCAGCCACTTTGGGAGAGGATAGGCTCAAGTTATTTCATTATTCTCATCCACACTCTCTCTCTTGCTCTTTCCCAAATTTCTAGAGAGCAATCCCTAGTAATTTCTCCACCAAATCCTTTTATTTGCCACCAAATCTTCTTCTTTCCTTCTCTATTCTAGCCAAGGAGGAAGCTACCAAAGTTTGGGAGGATTCGGAGCTCGTTCGTGTCCTTTTGGAATCTCAACATGTCGGTGTCGCTCCGGGAAGGCTTTTCTTCGATTCGATCTACCAGGAGGTATAAATCCCTTCTCCTTTTATTTCCTCATACATATAGGTCTATTTTGAACCCATAGGAATGACCCCATGGTTGTATCTCCATTTGTGTCCATTTCGTGTCCATTTGGAGGTCATATGAGTGTCCTTTGTGTTGTGGTTGTGTCCATGTGGAAAAATTCCAAATTTGGACACACTATGTGTTGTTGTTATGTATGAATGAATTATTACATGTTTAATCTCATATTTTTGTATTAGAGATGTGTTCTATAGTGTCTCATATATATATTAGTGTAGAGAGTGAGTTCTTGATATATTATGTTATATACTTGTGTTCTTTTGTCTCAAACTACCCAAATCCGTCATAATTTTTATCCACGTTTTTAATTTCAGCCCTAACTTAGAAATGTCATAACTTCTAGCTCAAAGCTCGGTTTAATCTTCCGTTTTTTAAAAGAAGCGTATTGAAGTTAGCTTTCCAAAAACATATATTAATAGGCCTAATTCTTTCTGTAACTTTCTGGAATATTATTTGAGTGTCAGCTGTACGAAAGACAAACGCATTTTCGGTATTTTCGCGATTCCGGAGTTTTCGGAAACGAAAATGCGATCCGTTTGAAGTTTCATAAAGCTAACACATAGATCATAACATACTTTAATCCTAGATTTTAATTCATGCTGAGATGGTACAGTATTGATTATTAGTAGGAGTTACTATTCGGTATATGCATTTTGTGCACCCTTGTGTGTAATAATATTCTATTTGATTTTAACCCATGTTAATATATACATTATGTAATTAAATAGAGAATGCAAGTATGAGTAAATGTTTAAATAAATGATGTATGAGGTGTAAGTATCCTATCTAATGTATGCATGTATAAGTATGGCTTGTAATGAATATGTAGGTTCCATAGTATGTAATGTATGGTGCATATAGTAGTGTAAGAGAATAAATGAATGATGATGAATGCAAGCATGAATGTAATGTAATATAGATGTAATGTATGCAATATACAAGTTAATGAGATATAATGTTCTATGTTAACATAAATCCTATATTACCTCATGTACCCCTTACACTATGTAGACACTATCACACTTGACACTTTGTTCACTTACACTTTGATACTCTTTGATATGTATACACTATGTATGTCCATTTAACCCTCACTTGCCCATTGCCATGTTCACATACCACACATAGCCTTAAATAAGTATTTATGAATGTTAACTTAGCTATGTATGTATATTATTATATGTTAGCATATTGTGTTGTAATATATAAGTTTATATAACCATTTGAAATGCCATGATTATAGACCTAATGTTGAATACCAGTATCATGTGTATATATGTGTAGACATATATAGTTTAAAGTAATAGATTACCTAGTGTATATCCAATGTGAATACTTGCCTATTTGAGTATCGAATAATTACATGCTATATAGAGTTGGGTGTATGTTGGCTTGTATAGCCTTGTATTGATGTGTGCTTGCTAGGATAGTCTTGTTTAGGCCTAATAAGACTTGCTGGGTTAGGACATGACCTAGTTTGACCTAGTTTCACTAGTGCAGTTGACCAGTATTGACCAAGGGTTGACTTTGGCCTAGTTTGACCTAGATTCATGTAGAATGTATTGTAGTACTTATATTACCCTTCTGGATATGTTGTGACTTGTGTTTCTAATTAGGAGCCAGACACCTCTCCTCGGACAGTATTTTACATTGGACATTCAGATATCAGGCGAGTACATTGTCTGATTGTTTCATACTTGTCACGAATTATATTCTCGCTCTAGATTACTTTTACTTGATGCTGTCACGTTATCATCACGGATTGGTACTATACGGATCTCTTCTTGGGATGTTACCACCTTAGCGGGCGCATCGGATACTTTATGACATGTGTTTCATGTACATCATGTATTCTTTGCTTCTGCGTTATTCATGTACACTCATGTTCTCTCATGTTCTTACATGTACGTTCATGTACTCTCATGTTCTTTCATGTACGCTCATGTTTCCTCATGTGTTTCTTGTATAACCCAAAATCATGTCCGTAACGTACTTGAATAGATCTTGTATTGATTGTGGGTAGGGGTGAGTATAAATGGTCATGTGATTTTACCCATCATGTACACTCTGTTACTTTTCATGTTCATCATGTATAACCTAAGCCAATTACATGCCATCTTGTACTCTAAATCACTAGTCACTTACAGTTCTTACTTATCATGTATATATTTTCCAGTTATCAAATATCTCTCATGTTTTCATGTACATCTTCTTACAGCATTTCATGTATCTTATTCTATTGTCTACTTTATATTTTTTGACATGATATGAACTGCATGAGATGTATTGTGCTCGCTCCTGTCCTGACTGGACCTGTTAATAAATTTTACAGATAGCCTGGGATTGCCTGCTAGCCTAGAGGAGACACAGTAGAGGTTGTTTAGATAGTTATTTCATCTTGCCTGGAGTTGTATTTACTTGTGGATTACTGTATTTGAGTTTTGAGATATATTTCTAGGATTATGTATCTTAGACACTTAGACTTCTATCTCCTGTATCTCTTTTGGATTTCATGTTTATCTATCTTTAACATTCTACCTTAGATTGTGATTGAGTTGTACCTCTGTGTTGGCCTCCTTATGGAGAGTATTCATATTATGCTAGTTGTAGTTCATGACCTAGAACAGCGTTCTACCCCGACACTGCGGCATAGGCTGGGCGTTGTTACGTACTCGTACCCGCACGGTGGGTGCGGGTCGTGACACTCATTGAATCACTTTCACTAATAAAATTCCTAAATTATGTTTGAAAATCCTGTTAATTACTGAAGTTCATGTTAAATGACCAATTGTTCATGGTAACTGGAATGGTTCTCCTCCTTTTTAGCTGAATTTAATTTATGACCAACTGTTATGTGCATTAATTCCTTGAATAGGAATGAACTGTTGACATGAAACCTGAGATTGCATTCCTGTCACACACAGGAATTGGTGTCCCTGTTTTTAGCCCAATCCTGAATTCCCAGTTGAACTGATTGTTGGTTTAGGATTTGATATGTAGTATATATACACTGCATACATCCCTGTCTTAAATTCCTGCACTGAAATCCTATTTTCCTGAATGTTCATGCTAGTTATAACTGAAACCTATGTTCTTAAAAACCTGAGAGTATGGGGGAGTATAAATGAACATATAAATAAATCCAAGTAGTGTAATCATGAATCAATTCCCTGTAGTGTAATCATGAATCAGTCCTTAGCCATTCACATGTTTATGCAGTACTCTGAACCACTAGCCCTGTCTCTCTTTATACATATCATAGATGTTTACTTACAGTCTCTCTCTTACATTATGCTATTCTTCAGTTCCTGTATTTTATTCTCTAGCATGATTATATTTCCTTTTCTGCTATGACTTGTTGAGATATATTGTGCTCGTTCCTGTCCTGACTGGACCTGTTGAAAATTACAGAGGATGAGGACGAGGCTGGCTGCCCTACTTATTATGGGGCTACTTTAGATGACAGCTGTGACCTGGACCAGCAGGAGCCCTTAGCTGTGGACGCACTCCTCTAGACTAGATGTCTTATTTATATTCATTCTGGATGATTCTATATATAAGTACTTGGGATTTGGGATATGTATTATCTTAGACACTTAGAATCTCTATTTGTACTTGGGATTTCCTTTCTTTTTAGCAGTATTTATCTATCTATCGTACCTTCTGCCTTAGTTTGTGATTGAGTTACTTTCTACTTTGTCACCCCTGTTCGGAGAGTATAAACTGTTTAAACTTTATATTGATTAGATGTTATGACCTAGGACAGCGTACCGCCGACACTGCGGCGTAGGCTGGACGTACCCACGTCTCGTGCCCTTACTCTAGGGTGCGGGTCGTAACAATAAACAAGAACTAATTCACCTCATTCGTGAATATATTGATGTCTTTGCCTGGAGTTATGAATATGTCCAGATTAGATCCTCAAGTTATAACTCATAAACTTAACATCTTGCCTAATGTCAAGCCAGTCACAACAACAACGGCGATTCAAGCCTGAGATGATGGATGCGATAGATAATAAGTCAAAAAGCTCATCGCTTGTGGTTTTATCAGAGAAGAATAGCATCCTGACTAGGTAGCCAACGTTGTACCAGTTTTGAAAAAAACTAAAAAAGTTCGAGTATGCATAGATTTTTGGGATCTTAATGATGCTTGTCCTAAAGATGCATTCCCTCTCCCAATTACCGATGTAATGATCGCCAATACTTGTGGATTCGAACGAATCTCTTTCATGGATGGGTTTTTTGGATATAATTAAATTCGGATGAATCCTAAAGATGAAAAACACACTTTATTCCATACTTCTCATGGAGTATACTGTTATACAGTCATGCCGTTCGGTCTTAAGAACGCGGGTGCAACTTACCAGCAGACTATGAGTACTATCTTTCGAGATCATCTGCGAAAGATGTCGAATGCTAGTTGATGATATTGCTGTCAAAGTTGTCTAAAGAAAGATCACATTCAAGGTTTAAGAACTATTTTCAATCTAATGTGCCAGCATCAACTCAAAATAAGCCCCACCAAATCTTTCTTGGGTGTCTCTAGCGGCAAATATTTTGGATTCGTCATTACCTCTAAGGGTATACACGTTGATCTCGAGAAGATCAAAGACATTCAAGAGATGCGTCCTCCATGCAACCTAAAAGAGCTATGAAGATTCTAGGTCGATTTGCATACATCAGGCAGTTCATTTCAAAATTATCTGGACGTTGCAGACCATTTACTCAGTTAATGAAGAAAGGTGTATCTTTCATTTGGACGGAAGAATGTCAACAAGTATTTGATGATATAAAGCGATATTTGATGAATCCACCAGTGCTAGTGCCACCGATTTCAGGAATACCCTTCTTGATGTATGTCCGGGCAATAGAACATTCATTAGGAGCATTGCTAGCTCAGAAGAACAAAGATCATGAACAAGCCATTTACTGCCTTAGTCGGACGATGATTGGAGCTGAACATCGTTATAGTCCGATAGAGAAAGAATGCTTAGCCTTAATGTTTGCTATTTAAAAGACAAAACATTACATCATCGTCCAAACCATTCATGTTATATTTCGAGTTAATCCTCTACGGGTCTTAATGAAGAAGCCCAACACACTCAATTCTAAATTGCTATATGGGCTATATTATTTGCACAATGACATGGTCTATGTTTTCTAAAAGTCTGTGAAGGCCAAGCACTAGCTGATTTATTAGCAATTCATCCTGTTCTTAAACATCTAAACTTTATGATGAGATTATAGATGAAATATTAGAATCAAATATGATCTCAGAAGAATTTCCTACTTGGCAGTTGTTCTTTGATGGAGCCTCTAGAATTGTACCTGGAGGTACTCTTGTCGCTGGAGTAGGAATTATTCTTGTTTCACCAGATGGATTAGCTATTCAGAGAGTTATTCCTTAGATGAGTCATTGTAATACCTATATCGTATTAGGCATTTGGAATACGTGTACGTATTTTGACTCGTATTGTATGCCCCCTGCTTGATTTATTCTAGCATTTCATTGATTGGTTTATTCTTGGGTTGGTTCGGCTTGGCTTGGTTTGCTTTGGTTCATCATGAACCACAGGTGAACCCTCATACCTACCACCACACTCCTTATTTATAATCCCTTCCCTTTCTCTCTCATTATTACTTCCTTCCTTCTTCATTTACTCTCCACCACTAACCAAGAGAACCCTAGCCTAGGCAAGTACAACTTGCTTCATGAAGGAACCCACCATTTTATTGTTATAAACTCTTCTATGCAACTTCTAATCCA
>JANAVB010013763.1:0-106142 GCA_029216955.1 Iris pallida | reverse complement strand
GGGCCTGATTGTCCTCGACTCCATCTTGAAGGGCCTCTTCGTCTCTACCCCAGCTGTGTCCTGAGGGATATCTTCGTTTCGAGGCACTTCTGGGATGTTGACTTCGCCTCGAGGATGAAGATCCGCCGCAGCTGTGCTTTGGACATCTTCGTCTTCGGAAGGAAGCTCAACAAGGGTTTGACTACCCCCAACTTCCTCCAAGAACTTCTTCTTTGACCGAGTGCCTTCGACCACCCCGGAGGTCGAGACTGCTGCCTTGGTTCTCCTTGATTGGCTTTTGGACGAGGAATTGCCGGTCGCCTTCCGGAGAGATGAGGAGTTGGAGACCACATTGCATGAAGCAACTCTTGGCTCCTCTTATGTTGACACCTTCTTCCCAAGGCGATGTCGGAGGGGTGTCGATGACTGCAGTCGCTGGAAGTCTGACTGCCTTGGTGGTACTTGCCATCTTGCCACAGCAGTTGATAGTGACCACCGCACAAGTATGCCCCATGAGAGGCTCATCGTGCTTGTTGGTCGACTCTCCTGACCGGCGCTTGTGAGTGATCACATTACGCAGGTCGTTGGAGGAGAGTGCTACCCTCACACCCCCTTCAGGCGCATGGCAAGGCCAAACGTCGGGGCGGACAGGTGAGTGCTGCGCCCCCTGATCTAATTCCAAGCAGGCATCATGATCAGTAGTGGGGGAACAACAACATTTGAAGTAACTTGAATGGACCTCAAACGCACAACCAGAGGTGGCGCGGGAGTTCAAGACCACTGAATTTGCCGCACTCGACTTGGTTATGCACGCAGTGGATGCGCCCAAGTGAGATGAGGACTTTGAAGATCGACTCGTCTTTGGTGCCGAAGCACCTGAGTCGACCTTGTACAGCTTGCCATCGGCAGCGCGCATGATTGTGAGCACGTGCCTCTGGCCTGCTGCTGGCATAGCACGCTTGTGGCGCATGGCCCGTGCCGCCTTGGATCTCTTTGTACTAGCCCGCTGGGGTGCATAGTACTCAGCATCCAAATTCTCCTCGCCGTTACAGCGAGTGAGTCTGTCAAAGACAGAGACTTTTTGTGGCGCATCAGAGGTGATGTGCGGGGCTTCGGCTGCGTCCCTGCTCCGTCGACGCATCTTCCTCGCCTGAGAGGGAGATGGCTGGGGAATATGGTCAGCCGCACGTTTCCCCGAGAGATGCGCTGCATCAGCGGGCGCACCTTGGTTGCTGAGAACGTCAGCAGGAAGGGAGGGCTGGATTGGCACATCCCCTTCAGTGGTGGTGCCCGAGGCGTCGACCTTACGTACCCAGACACGGCGGGTCTTCTTCGGCTTCGGCAGCCGCTTCGAAGGACTCGCGCTACCTTCAGAAATGAACTCCTCGTACACCTATTGATTGAGGCACACAACCAGCATCTTGTGGGAGGAGCCCACCTTCACGTCGTCGGCCTGTGACACGACTTTCTTGGAAGAGGAAAAAAAAGTCCCCAGCAGAGTCGCCAGCTTGTTTGCCATTAAAATCGTTTGATTGCAAATCTTAATACAAACAGAACGGTGTTACAATATAGGACTTAGATGTAGTCCTAGGAGTACACTTTGTTTAATCTGGGTCCTAAGTGCCAATGGAGCGAGTGGTAATACGTTGACTCCGTTGACGGGCTGACGACGGTTATCGATTCTCTGAAGGTGTAGATTGCTCTGGGTGCTGGAACTAGCTGAGAGGAGAAAGACGTTGAGTGTCTGTATCTGCCTCTCTGATGATCTCTGTCTGGATTGTTCGTATGTATATCTCTGTGTGTGTGTGTAAGGAGGGGATGATTCCTCCATTTATAGCTGGACAGGTTGGCTGCCCATGTGCGCATATGTAGGATACGCCGGTGCGTGGGGCCGCCACGTGGAGATTGCTGATGGAGGCGCATGGATGATGCGCCCTAATCACGAGGTTGAATTCTTCATACTGCTATTGTGAGCCGGTACGTAGCAGAGGAGAAGATCATTCTGTTGCTGAGATCTTGGATGAGTTGAGTCAAAGGACACGTGTCGCCGACCCATGGCTCAAAGATCTCTGATTTGGTGGGGGGATGATTTGGTGGGATGCGCCTTGGATTGGGCACATGATGAGATTTTGGCTCGTGACCTTTAGGAGTCACGAGCCGTTCTGGGTGCATGGCTTTTAAGGCACATGCGAGCGACTTTCCTTCTGTCTTTCGAGATCAGAGATCAGTCTGGGGCACATGGCTTTTGAGGCGCATGCAAAGCTTCAACTGGAGACTCTTCTTCTGTCTTTAGGGATCAGTGAAGGGTCTGAGGCGCATGGCTTTCGAGGCGCATACAGGTTTGGGCGCATGGCCGCGGAGGCGCATGCGGGTGGTCGAGTGGCCACGTGGCAGTAGCCGTCGGGATAGAGTCATGATGATGCTGACGTTGTGGACGCTTCGTTTTCTGTAAAAGCTGTCAGCCGTTCAGACTTGGAAAGGCGTGCTGCCAACTCTGTCAGTTCAACATTTAATGTTGGTGACATTCGATGGACAGCTGAGTGGGCG
Organism: Iris pallida; assembly: GCA_029216955.1. Classification (NCBI taxonomy): domain Eukaryota; kingdom Viridiplantae; phylum Streptophyta; class Magnoliopsida; order Asparagales; family Iridaceae; genus Iris; species Iris pallida. The sequence goes on along the minus strand of JANAVB010013763.1, from coordinate 103,616 downwards.
CGTCGGTTGTCGTTCCATTAGGTGTTTGGGGGCACATCCCCTTTGATGCGCTCGGTACAGGGCGCATCTGTTTGAGAGGTGTGATGCGCTGACCAGCCGGCGCATCCGACACGTCTTTGATGATGCGGCTGTTTCGCTTCTCGATAGCCGCTTGGCTGAAGTTGAGGCGTCTGGTTCATCCATTTAATGTGAGTTCATTGCATGGAATCCGGAGAGCCATCCACTTGGCGCATGGGTTTGATCTGCCCGGCCTATAAATAGTGGCATGGAGAGAAGGTTGGCCTCTCATTTCCTCACGTCTTTCCAATATGAACTCAGGTTCTCGGGTGCATTCTGTTGATGAAGTGCTCCCGAGGGTGAAGATAAGACGCCATGTTGTCATTGATGCTCTTGAAGGTGACTGTTACATCCAAAAGACGGAGTCGAGGGCTTCCGAGGCAGGCGGAAGGTGCCTGTTGCATCCAAAGATGGGGATGCTCGGGCCTTGTCTCCGTTGTTCCGGAAGAGCCGTAGATCGGAATGGCGGTGCTAGGCTCTCTCTTCCTTCAAAGTGGGTGTCGCCCGCTCTGATTGTGTTGAAAGCTGCCTTTCGCCGTGATTTCGATTACGGTCTTCCTTGGTCTTTGGAGGCTCTTTCGAAGCCTCCCTTGGCCACAGATTTACGGTGCTCTTCTCTTCCTTGGTTCCAGCCAGAGGGTTAAATGCTTTGTGTATCGAAGCATTTATCAGGTGAGCCTGGCTGGAAGAGCGGCACACTCCTGCTCGGCCAGGTGAGCCTGGTTGGAAGAGTGGCACATAACTGGGCAGCTGAAGGGATGCACATAACTGAGCTGGATGCACATAACTGAGCTGCTGAAGAGATGGCGGGATGCGCCTGGATGGGGGCACATAGTGACTGCTTGCGCCTATCTGGAGACGCATGGTGGCCGCTGCGCCTATCTGAAGGCGCATGGTGGCCGCTGGCTGTAGACTTAGGATCTTTCCTTTGTAGAAATTCTCCTTTGTTCAACCTTTTCTAGACATGTAATAGACTTTTATATATAAAATAAAAAGTCCTTCTTGAAATGTCTATACTTATTGACTTTGCTGTAAAATGTTCTGTGCGAGTCCTGGCGCATGTAGTGTCTGGCGCATGGTCTTTCTGGTTGTGAAATTCCATGCTTCTACAAGGGGTACATCATAGGAAATGATAATATCGGCTCTCGTTATTATTCGTGTATTTGTTTGTATTGTTACAAATCTAAGGCACAACCTTCTTAGCATTAGCCATCTCACGGATAATGGCTATATTATTAATTTTGTAAAACACAAGTGCTTCATCACCGATAGCACTAGTGGATCTACAGTATATGAAGGTATTAGAGAAAACAATATCTATGTTCTTTATCTTGTTGAAAGTACTAACAATGACAGGTGTCTAGTAGCAAAGAATGATGAAAGTTGGCTTTGACATATGAGACTCGGACACACCAATATGGATACCATCTTCCGGCTTGCCACTAAGAATCTAGTTAGAGGACTCCCAAGCATTTCGTTCAAGAAAGACATGGTATGTGGAGAATGTGAGAAAAGTAAGTTGACAAAATCTTCTTTCAAATCAATCGACTCGGTAAGTACTACTGGACCACTTCAACTTATTCATATGGACCTCTTCGGTCCCAGCAGAGTGGCTAGTCTTGATGGTAAACTTTATGCTTTTATTTTAGTTGATGATTTTTTGAGATTCACTTGGGTGATTTTTTTTGCTAATAAAAGTGATACCTTTCGTGAATTTGTTGCTTTTTGTAAACGTATTCAAAATGAGAAAGGCATTATGATCAATAAAATTAGAAGTGATCATAGGGGAGAATTTGATAGTGTCGATTTTAAAATTTTTGTGAAAAGCGTGATTTAGGTCATGATTTTGCTTGTCCTAGAACTCTGCAAGAAAATAGAGTTGTGGAAAGAAAGAATAGAACCCTTGGCGATATGGCAAGGCTCATTTTAACCAATACAAGCTTCCCCAATACTTTTGGGCGGAAGCCGTTAACACGACATGTTATATTATAAATAGGGCCTTAATTCGACCTATTTCTCAGAAAACTCCTTATGAGCTTTGGTTTGACAAAATTCCTTCTATTGAATATTTTAAAGTTTTTGGATGCAAATGTTTCATTTTGAACACCAAGGATAACCAAGGAAAATTTAAAGAAAAAGCCTATGAAGGCATCTTTCTTGGGTATTCTATGCCCAGTAAAGGTTTTCGTATTTTCAACAAAAGAAGTCTTGTTGTCGAAGAGTCAATAAATGTCTCTTTCGACGAACTTAACTCTTCTACATCCTCTTCCTCCAATGATGTTGATGACATCTCTTTTAGATTGGAAAATTCTTCTCTTTGAGATACTAGTACTCCTTTATCTAGCAATGAAGTTGAGACTACTCCACCCGAAGAATCTCCACCAATAGAGCCTCCTCAAGGCGATCTTCCTAAAGAATGGTGATTTGTTCCTCATCATCCAAATAAGCTTATTATTTGTTACCCCTCATCACGGGTTAGCACTAGATCAGCTATACGGGATCATTGTGCAAATATGGCTTTTATTTCCCAAATAGAGCCTAAAAATAGTAATGCTTTTAGTGATGAACTTTGGATGATTGCCATACAAGAAGAGCTAAATCAATTTGAGCGACACACGGTTTGGGAACTTGTTCCAAAACCCCACAACCATTCCATTGTTAGGACAAAGTGGGAGTTTCGCAATAAACTTAATGAAGATGGTTTGGTCACTCGTAACAAAGCCCGATTGGTTGGTCAAGGCTATAACCAAGAGGAAGGTATTGACTATGATAAAATCTATGCTCCGGTTGCTCGTCTTGAATCCATTCGTATGCTTTGTGATTTGCTTGCTTTACTGATTTCAAACTTTTACAAATGGATGTCAAATGTGCCTTTTTAAATGGTGTTATTAAAGAAGAAGTTTTTGCAAAGCAACCTCCCGGTTTTGAAGATTTTAAATTTCCTGATCATGTCTTTAAACTACACAAAGTCCTTTATGGCCTCAAACAATCTCCTCGTGCTTGGTATGAGCGTCTTAGTTCCTTTCTCATTTCTTACAACTTTTCTAAGGGCAAAGTTGACACTACACTTTTTATTAAATCTCTTAATGGCACTCTATTGTTAGTTCAAATTTATGTTGATATTATTTTTGGTTCCACTAATAATGCACTATGTGTAGAATTTGCCAAAGTAATGCTGGACGAATTTGAAATGAGTATGATGGGCAAACTTTTTCTTCTTCCTTGGATGACAAATCAAGCAAGGTCCCAAAGGCACGTTCATTAATCAAACCAAATATACAAATGATCTTCTCAAACACTTCGAACTTGACTCATCCAAATCAATGAGGACTCCTATGGCCACAATAACAAAACTCGATAATGATGAACATGGGATCTAGGTCGACATTTGTAAGTATCGAAGTATGATCGGTAGCTTACTTTATTTAACTGCTAGTCGTCCCGATATTATGTTTAGTGTTTGTCTTTGTGCACAATACCAAGCTAATCCCAAAGAATCCTACTTATGTGCCGTTAAGCACATTTTTTGGTATCTCAAAGACATCATTAACATGGGAGTTTGGTATCCAAAATCTCCATCCTTTGAGCTTATTGGCTACTCGGATGCAGATTTTGACGAATGCAAGATTGACCGAAAGAGTACTAGCAGCACATATCAATTCTTTGGGAAATCCTTCGTGTCATGGTTTAGTAAGAAACAAAATTATGTTGCTTTTTCCACCACTGAAGTCGAATATATAGCGGCTGGTGTTGTTGTGCACAAATTCTATGGATGACAAAAACACTTATAGACTATGGCATTACTTCTACTAGCACCTCTATCAAGTGTGACAATACTAGTTCTATAAATCTCATGAAAAATCCGATTTGTCACTCCCGCATGAAGCACATTGAGATTAGACACCACTTTCTTCGTGACCACCAGCAAAAGGGAGGCGTTCATCTTGAGTTCATTGATACTACTTATCAACTTGTCGACATCTTCACCAAGCCTTTACCTGAGGATCCTTTTCTTTTTCTTTGCCAAGAATTAGGCATTCTATGTGCAACCTGCATACCACGTACAGCACGCGTTACACGCACACAACACGACCAGCGCAACATGTGCACCTGCGCCACACGTGCAACCTGCGCAACCTGCGCCAACCATCGCACAAACTGCTCCACCATCTGGCTGTGCCAACTGGTGCGCCATCTAGCTGCACGAACTGGCGTACGAACAGTTTTATTTATTTTTTTCATCTTTTTACACTTTTTCTATCCCACTGCTCATCCTCTCACATCCTTCTTCATTAATTTATTACTATCATCTTTCCCTTATACATCCAATCAAATTATTCCATCATCTCTTCATTTAAACCTCTATATTCATCACTCTTTCCAGCAACCCTACTTTTATTCCTCTCCACCTCTTCATCTACCTATTCCCCTACGTTTCAAAAACCCTTCCACTTTCCACCATTTCCTCCTCCTCACCGATTTATCTCTTCTCCTCTTCCTTTTTACCATTTATAACTTATCCCTTTCTGTCCGCATCTACTACACCCCATTGTCCTCTCCATGGCCCACGCTAAACAACCTCATCTTCCTCTTCCTCAAATCCCTTCATTCTTGTACCTCTTCCAAATGGCACCTACGATCGTAAAAACTTCAAATCTAGTTTTGCTGTCGACGCCTGGTGTAACACCCATTTTTCTAAAATGAGGGTAATTTTGAAATTTTGAAATTTTATTCTTTTAATAATGATATTTAAATCATGATATGATTTTTTTATGATTTTTAATTATTTTAAAACTATTTTTATTGGTGATTGTGATTTTGGTGTTTTTCTAGTGAAACCCTAGAGACTACTAGACCTAGAGCCTAACCCTGTGATTAGGATGTATTATTTATCATTTTTGGCCTAGGGTTATTTTGGTTTCTTGGAATTATTTGTTAATTATTTGATTGATGGTTGTTATTTTTGACTTTTGCTAGTTGTGACTTTAATGACTAGCCTAGAATTTAACTTTGACTTTGGTGACTTAGCTAGCGTGATATGGGACCCTAATCTAACTTAAGTTGGTCTTAGTTGACTTGAGTGTGACTAGGATTCATGAGAGGATTGAGAGAGTTAAGTGTATTGGACTTTTGGTTAAGGAGTTGAACTAGCTATTTACTAATCTTGGCCCAAAGCCCACCATGAGAAACCCTAACCCTAGCTCTTAATTTGGACAGCCACAACAGCCCAAAATAAACCTAATTTCGGCCTATAAAGTCTCTCTTCATAGCTACTTGCCTATTTTAGAATACCCCATTGTAGAAAACCCTAATTTCTTTTCCCTTTCATCAAATCTCCCAATTCCTCCACCAAATTGATCCCAATCTTTTGCACTTGACCCCAAATTTGGAGTAGAAGAAGCAGAAGGCTAGCTTGCAAGGAGGAGAGCTCATTGGGACATAGCTTAAGGAAGGAGACTTTACTATTTGGGGCTTTTTCTTGGAGATTGGATCCCTATAGGTAATCTCTACAAATTAGCCTAAATTCCTAATTTTATTCCATAGATGCATCCATCTAGGTGTCCCCTAACTGTAGGTAAAGTTTGGTCGGAATTAGAATTAGTTTGGTGTCCGTATCGGACACGTATCAATGTCATTGTTTAGGTGTTTGACGAAATACCATATAGGAATTTATTTCAGTAATTTTCGAAACTAATTTCATGATTGTGTAGCCCTAATGTGTGTTTTGAATCCCCCAGGGACTGAGCACAATTTCGTGTCCATTTTGTGTCCAAATTTGGACACGAACCTATGCACGGGACTGCAGCACAGTGCCCTGCTACCCGACCCTTATTGCGGACACGCCATGCCATGTGGAAACGTGCCACTTGGCATAGTGGTAGGGGCAACCTCTATCAGCACTCCCCTCAAGTTTGATACGATTTTGTGTCATATCGAGGGAGCATAGACACGTGCACTGGTTTTGTACTGTACGCGTACGGACTAATTTGGGTTCTGATACGGACCTCGTGTCCATCCTAGACACATCGTGATCCCGTGTCAGGCCCCAAGACACGAAGCCCTACCCTTAGTGAATACGTGGACACGTGCACGAGATGTCTGGTGTCGTATGTCGTGTCCACGAGTTCATGTACAACGTGTACGAGACTGTACTCTACGGTTTCAGTTCTGTGTTCGTTTGCTGTTTGGATACCTCGTGTCCTGTTTGTTGGACACGAATGCATCCCTTTGACACACAATCTCATGTACTTCATGTTGACACACTTTGATTTGCATTTAATTAGGTTTTTAAATGATTTTTGGGTTCGATGGTATTGTCTGATACTTATGTTTGGTTATCAAAAATGTTCCAAAAGTTCTAATTCGAAACAGAGATTTCAAATAAGTTCTTATATGTTTTACCGGAGTTGATTTTGTTTCTAAATTTGATTCTCAAGATTAGTTTGGGTTTGATTTCAGTTTGGCTTCGAATTGGGTTTTCCAGGATACATGTTTCTTGGTTTCAGTTTGAGTATAATTTCTGAAATTTTAGTACATGGTTATGTTGTGATCTGATTTATTGGAAAGAAATTCGAAATTGAATACATTGGATTGGGTTTTGATTAATTGGGTTTGATGTATAAACTGTTAACTGAATGTTGGGATTTGAGTTGATCTCTATTTTATTTTCTTGAGATTGATTACATATTGATAGTTGTTAGATTTCTAATGTTTAATATGCTGTTGCATTGATTTAAGTTTTCAATGAGAAGGAATTCAAGTTTGGTTGTTGATTTGAATTTCAAAAAAGTCATTTTCCTTGTTCCCAGTTTCATATCATTTTCACAGTTTGAGAATTTGAAGTGGGTTTTAGATTCATATCCTGAGATTAAATGAATATAATGTTAAATTGAATGAATTCATAAAATGAGATATCACTTTGTTCATTGCCTTTCACTTCACTGTCTTCACTACACAGTTTATTCATTCACTCTCCTCACACAGTCACACACACGGTTCAGTCCATGTTTTCCCTTTGTTCTATTATAACAAAAAGGCATATTAATAACGCTCGACAAAACGTATTGAGGATGCCTAATACCTACGCGTTATCAAAGTTCGAAATACCTTTTTTCTATGACGGTTTGGGCTAATTCTCGACTTTTTATAACGTTTATAAAATAAAACGTTATTAATATTTTATAGCGGTGGCAAACTTGTAATATTTTTTAAGTTCATTCTTTTGCAAAATCCTTGCTACACCCCGCGCTTCAACAAAAATTTCCTTCTCCCCCAAAACCGTTCTGGTCTTCTCTTTCTCCTCCTTTCTTCTCCCTCCTCTCCTCCAACTCCAAAATCCTAACCATAGATCCAAAACCCTAACTCTAGTTCAGCAACACCCTCCTCTCCTCCTCTTCTTCTCCTTCCTTTCCCCCAACTCCAAAACCCTAATCCAAGATCCAAAACCCTAAACCTAGTTTGAAAGGGAGAAGAAGATGGGGAGGGAGCTGGAGGCCCAACCCTTTCCAGAGGAGACCAGTCCATGCAGTCGACAAGATTCGTCCCCTCTTCTCCTCCACCATGGTCGACTTTGTCGAGGGATTCGTCGACTTCGTCACATAGAGAGAGCGCCACCGTCAACAAGACCAACCGGAGGGTCAATTCAGAACTCTTGTATCTTTCATTCAAGCATCATCTTCCAACTCTTGTATCTTTTATTCTTATATTTATTTATTCAAGAGAGAGGAAGTTCAGGGATGCGATGGCTCAATGATGCGTTGGTGGTGGCGATGGTGGAGAAGTTGGATCATGGACATAGCACTACTTCTTGGCTCTAGTACCTCAAGGTTCCTTTTTTTTTTCTTCTTCAATCTGCACCATCCTTCTTGTGTTCGATAAAATGCCCATGCCATGTTTTTTTTTCTTCGGGATTATTTTTTCTATATGCCATGTTTTTTCTATTGGCCTTCTATTTTCGTTTGAGGAAACATCTATTTTGTTGAATAAAAAATGGATTTAAAAGTCAAAGTAGCTGTGTAAATGATCCAGACCCGGGTGCTTGGTTACCCTCATATTATTGGTTACTACTTCGCTTTTTCGTTAGCTAGTGTCACTAGCTAAGAATATTCTGAATCCCTTCCAACATTTTGTTGTGAACGTTGAGATTTTTTTTACTAATTTTTTTTATCTAACTGACAAAAATTGTTGTGTACTTTTTATGCTTAAATGATGACAATATTTTCCCATCTTCTTGTATATGCTATACATCAAACATTAAAAAGACATCAGCTATGAAACTAGAATCCAAATTAGAAACCGATTTTTAGTATCTTTTAGCAAATGTTTAGACATATCACATTATTGTCGATACTATTCTCCAGAATGCTGAGTACCCATCCTTGAGTATCTTATTAAATTTATCTATGACCAGTGTTAAGTATGGTAGTGCAAATTTTTTGGCTAATGGTGTTATGTTATTAATACAGGTGGACTAATTATGTACTTTTTGCCACAAAATTGTGTAGTTTTTTTTTGCCATGAGACATAACTGATAGACTGGCTATGGGGTTATTTTATTAATTTGAAATTTTAATAGTAAAATTGTTTATTCTTGCAGTCTTCAAATCACACAGATCGAGAACGGAAACATAAAACCACAAATGTTGCAAAGCAAGAGGACAGTGAGAATGAGAAGTATGACATGAACAAGATATTGGAGGATATCCAGTACTTGGGTAAATGCCACAATCTTAACTTCATATTTCTCAATTTGTAATCCCTTTATATAATTCGTATTTTGACAGTTATCATATTTACATATTTCTCTTGCCTAACTAGTTTTCAGTAAACTTATGAGAAAGATTATTTGACATATTGGTCCTTTTGTTGAAACAAGTGTTTTCCCTTATCACCAAGAAATGTTTAAAATATGAGAAATGATATATATGAGAAACCAAAAAAAGGTTTCTCATCCTTTTGTTGAAACAAGTGTTTTCCCTTATTCGATTTTTTTGCTGAATTTTGCTCCATTTAATTTTGTCCATCAGGCTTTGGTTAAAAAAATGGGACTTGCTGCTAGGTGTAAACCTTCATCTTTGGAATCTGGCCAAATATTGCGTAAGTTAAAATATCTTGTACTCATTAGTCATTGCAGTTATTAGAGTACTAATACCAATAGATCAATGAGAACGCAAGTGTTATATTTTTGTTATTAAATTACAGGGTACTGCCAATGGTAGAATGAAACTGCATAAAGGATTGCGACTCTAGAGTTTGATCGCATTCGTAAGTCAATGTGAGTTATATTGTAAAATCGAAATCAGGAAGTAACTCCTTACTTCTAAATGTACTTTCTGACCCCTCAATTTCCTCTTAATTACTATTTGGATAATTACCTATTTACTTTCCTACTTTTTTGGAGCTGTAGGAGTAATATTTGGCAACATGGTGGTGTATTTTTTAATCAAGTAGATCCATTAATACTTTAACTTGGGTTGGAATAGAGGTAATCCTATCTTGCTGTATTAAAAGCGGACATACTCGACAAATCTGGTTTTAAAGCAGGTGACCACTTAACCGGCGCATGTTGTCCTTATTAGTTTTCTTAGCAGGTCATGTATACTGTAGTGTCCTGTTGCATCTAATTTTATTGGTTTGCAATGTTTGCAACTTTTTCTTATACTTAAAAGATGTCCACAGTTTACGACACCTTATCATGTTCATGCATCTACTGTGCAATGCCAACGAGTCTTCTTAATCTGGTTTTCTTTTATCTCGGCTTTGGCTTATTTTACAGTGGAACCATATAACAAATTGAGTTTGGTGGCAAGATTTTCCTTGTAGAAAAGCTCCAGATTACTCATCGTATTTTTGCACAGTTGAAGATTCAAAATCTGATTTTGCAGCACATCTAGCTAGCTCTATTGCATATCTTATCAGTGATGTACCCAGCCAAGCATATTGGATCGAGTTGGCAAAGTATGATTTTGGAATTGCTACATGCCATTTGGTCGCTTCAATACCTGGGATGCACGTACAGAGTTCTTGTTATGCCAAAACTAACCATTTTCTATCTGTAAGTGGTTGTATGTTCCCTTTAATCATAATTTTTTGTCTTTCAAGTATTTGCTATAAGTGACCAATTGATCCTGCATATGAAATTTCTAGCTCTTCCCATACATTATGCAACTCATGGGAGTCTGCTCAACCTGGATGAAGGTCCCCCAAACAATCACCTAAATTCTCTTGTGTTTATGTCTATTTATATAATATTCTGAAGCTATTTCAATTTTTCTATAAAATTCTAAAGATGCATTTTTGGCCTTCGTTATGTTTTTTTCCATTCTTGCATAGAAAGGAAATAATAAGATGTAATGAAGTAAAAGTTGTTGAACCTTATTATATGGGGCACCAATGTAAAGTTTCATTTTTCATATTATATTACAAAGTATATTGAACCTTGTTTTTATCTTTTTCAGGGTTTTGCTACATGTTCTGTGGACAATTTTGATGTGGCCAAGTTTTGATGTGGATAATTTTGGTAGATGTATATATATATATATATATATATATATATATATATATATATATATATATATATTTGTATTTGGATATTCTATTTTGAGAATGTAATGAAGATGTTCATATGTACACTATTTTGAGAAATGTAAAGATGGTGATATATAATGTTAAGTTTTTGGAATATAATATATAATGTGCAGTATAGAGCGTTATAAATATGCTAATTTGAATAGTATAAAGTGTTATAAATGTGCTGCATTGAACCTATACATATTATCTATTCATAATGTTTTAAAATTGTCCTGAATTGTGCACTATATATTAACTATTCATAACGCTTTTATAGAAACTATCCATGACGGGTTTTTTATAACGCTTTTAAAAAATATTTATAACACCCGTATTCATAACGCTTGCTTTCAAAACAATGTCATGGTTTGTCATTAATGACGCTTTTTAGCCGTCATTAAAAGGATTTTTTGTTGTAGTGATTCCCAGTTTTGATTTATGCAGTTGGGATTAATTTTTGTTCCTGAGATTGTATGTATGCATCTGTAAATCCTATCCTTAGTCCCAAATAACTGTCCACTGTTTTTCCTATATTTCTTTCACTGTTTTCTTTTCTTTTGATATGATATGGGTTGTATATATATAGGTAAGTATTTATGATATGGTTGAGTTTATATATATATTTTATATATATATATATATATATATATATATATATATATTTTATATATATATATATATATATATATATATATATATATATATATATATATATATATAGATGATTATATGTGTATGTAAGTAGGTAATGTAATCCATATATGAATGTAAGTATTGTACCTATATTGTACTAGGCCTAGTATGTAAAGTGACCCTATAGATTGCTGTTTAGAATTTAGTTGACTAGCCCTGGACCTAGAATGACTTGGTATTGAACCTAATAGGCTAAATTGACTAGAGTTGACCAAAAGTCAACATTGAGTCAATAGTGACCAATTAACTTAGTTGACGAAACCCTAAAGTTGACCAATAGTTGACCATTGACCAAATTGACCTTTGATAGCCTAAGTTTGACCAGTTGACCAAGATAGCCTTGTTGTTTACCTAGTTTGACCAGATATTGACTTGGTTTGACTCAGAGTTGACCAAGAGTTGACATTAACCCAGATTGACCTAGAAATATGTAGATGCATTGTACTCTTAAATTTATAATCCCTTGTATACATCATGACTTGTGTTACTCTAAATAGGACTAAGATACCTTGTTTCGGACAGTGTATTCTCACAGACATTCAGATCGTAGGCGAGTACACTCTATGATCATTTCATACTTGCTAGGATTTATATTCTTGCTCTAGATTACTTTACTTGATGCTGTCACGTTGTTAACACGGATTAGTACTATATGTATCTTTACATTGAGATGTTATTCCCTCTGGAGCATCAGATACATCATGTCATATTCGTTTCACTTTCATCATGTACTCTTGTGCTTTTATTATTCATGTACACTCTTGTGATTCATGTACTCTCATGCTCACAGAGCCCTCATTATACCTTCATGTGCACCCATTTATGGGCCTCCATGTGAAATATTGTACAATAACATAATTTGTCTGGATTCTTGTATATTTATTGGGGTACGGGGGAGTAGAAGCAGTCATGTGAACAATCCCAATTGGTCATTGTATAAACTCTTATTGTAATTATGTACAAATTCAAGCCGTTCACATGTCTATCTTGTACTCTACATCATTAGTCACTGATAGTTCTCTACTAATAGTAGCTATTTACATTACAGTTCTCTCTCTTTTACTATATGTACTTTCTTTTAGTGTTTCATGTAATTTACTCTATTGTATGCTTTATATTCCTGTCTTGATATGTACTGTTGAGATTATGGGCTCGTTCCTGTCCTGACTGGACCTGTTAAAAATATTACAGAGGATGACGAGAACCTTTGCCCTACCTATTATGGAGCTGCCATAGATGACACCTGCGACTTGGACCTTCAACAGGATCCATCTGTAGTAGAGGATGTAACCCCTATAGTTTAGGCTAGTTAGCTTAGTCTTCTATCTTATTTTGATGTCTTGCCTTATTGGATACTTCTATGTTATATTTGGGATCTTGTTGTACTTCTGGATTTTTGTGGAGATGTTATCTTAGACACTTAGACTTGTTCTCCTATTTGTATTTTATTTGATGATTTTTATTATCTATCTATCTTATTGTACTTCTACCTTAGTTGTGATTGAGCTGTACATTTCTGTATTATCCTCCGTTTGGATTGTATATACTGTACCGATACGTTATATTGTTATATGTATGTGACCTAGGACAGCGTTCTACCGCCGACACTGCAGCATAGGCTGGACGTACCCACTTCTCGTGTCCCTACACTGGGTGCGGGTCGTGACTCCTGGTTTATAACATTTGAACACCACCTCTTGTTCGAAGGAAAGACGATCAACTGGAATATCTTCTCAGTGCATTTGCTGCTTTTCCAGTTTGCGAGACTCTCCAAACTTCTTAGTCATCAAGTTTCTGGCGACCATGCTGCAGTTTATCTTTTTTACTGCAATCTCGTCCCAAACTTGGCCAACAACGCCATCGAAACTCTAGTCAACGATCGCCATATCCGCCTCATCGCCCGTGATCTCGTTGAGATTCTCGATATACCTAATCGAAGGGATGCTCTTCCTGCTCTAGCTGGGCTCAATCCTACCTGCAATGTGTCGTTTGAAGAATTTTGTGGCATTATGCTCATCCTATTCCAGCTTTCTCCAAGCAGCTGGAGCCTTTTTATTATGAACTACATCGCATCATCTGCCACTCTTTGACTTCTAAGTCCAACAATTATGAAGCCATCACATGCGACGCCCTTGTTTGCATGTACTATTTGTACGCCAAGAAAACCTGGTCCTTTACAAAAACTCTATTGAACGCCTTTTCCGCGATTCACTCTGTGGTACAGCGTGCCCTAAACTTCGGTATGTTCATCGTTATTATCCTGGAAGCCAAAGGTATGGACCTCAGCTTGTGCCACACGGATGGCGCTCCTTCCTACTTGGATGTCTCGTACTACTCTTTTATCGGCCAATCATCTCGCTCAACCCGCCCATCTAGTTCTCAGATGGCTGCTGATGCTCCATCTGCTCCTCCTCCTTTCAGCCGCTTTATGCCTCTCACCAAGTATCACTTTGACATGCGCATGGCTCAGGCGGAGGAACAGATGCGAACTAACACCAGAGGCCTCGAAAATCTCATCTAGAGTTGCTTTCATGACCAGTGTTACTTTATTCAGCGGACTCTTCAGGATCGCAATGCTTTTCTTGATCTCGATCTCAAGATCCCCAATTTCAAGCATCGCGGTTCTATGATCCAAATGCCTATGGCTTCATGTATCCGGATGGCATTGATCCTTTTGGGGCTTTCTAGAGGACCCCGGGTGATGATAATGGTGATGATCCGACTGATCAGTGAATCTTGGTCTCTCATGATGGTGGTCATAGTAAGAAGTGGTGTCAGTGTTTGAGTCCTTTTGTCTTGTGACGTCCTTCGGGGACCATGGCTGTCAGCTTTTTTGTTGTCTTTAGTTTGTTGCTCTGTGCGGTCCTGCGGGGACCAATGTTTGTTTTGTTAATCTTTAGTGTTGCTTGGTTTACTCCCGATAGGGAGCTTTACTTGTTTTAGTCTTTATCAAGTTTCAGTCTATTCCAAGCATGTACTCCCCAAACATTCAATCCAATATATGTATGCCTTGGTTTATCCTATTGTTCTTATGCATCCTCCTTTATATATATATATATATATATATATATATATATATATATATATGTATATATATATTTTTTTTTTTTTTTTTTTTTATTTTTTATTTTTTATGTATATATATATATATATATATATATATATATATGTATATATATATATATATATATATATATATGTATATATATATATATATATATATATATATATATATATATATATATATATCCCTCAACCATCTTTGATTAAGTGACAAAGGGGGAGAAAACGTATTATGGGGGAGTAGTATACCTACGGGGGAGAGACTCTCTAAAAACACGATGCTACCATCTTTTTGTCAATTATCAAAATGGGAGAGATTGTTGGCACATTGATTTTGATAACATTAACTGCATCTTCGTGTTTTAGTTTTCTCTATCTTCTTAGCAAACAGATATACCATCAAGCTTCCCAAAGGCTGCTACAAAAAATCTTTTTATTAAAGCCACACGGAAGACTTATGGAATGACGTAAAGCAAAGATTGAAGAGAAGCCATCGCATACACAAAAGCCTGCTCTCAAAAGATTCAAGGTCCTAGAGTCTGTACAAGGTCTAGAACATACTATGAAACGCTTAAAGTAGATGACAAACCAAAAGTCCTTATAAAATATCCTTCGAAAATCACTTGATATACTTACAACGCAAGACCGACGGTATGCCACTAGGTGTCGACGATATACCGATTTCTTACAGAGAAAAGATTCTGTAACAATAATCGGCATACCGTAGCATACTGACGGTATACCAATTTTTTACACAAAAAGGTTCAGTGAAGATGATCGGCATACCGACGACATACCGCAGTATACCGACGGTATACCGGTTTCTTACACAGAAACAAGTTATGTGAAGATAATCGACATACCGACGGCATGCCGCAGTACACCAACGGTATACCGGTTTTTACACAGAAACAGTTCTGTGACGATAATAGGCATACCGACGGCATACCGCAGTGTACCGACGGTATATCGATTTCTTACACATAAACAGTTCTGTGAAGATAATCGGTACTCCGACGGTATACTAATCTGTACCTTCGGTATTATGTCTGCTTTATTTTTTATTTGTGAATGGACGGATCTTAGCATTAAATGCTCCAACAGCTAGATTTATTACCGTTACTGTTCAGAACGGTATACCGATTGAATGCCGTCCCATACCGATGGAATTCCGTCAGCTGTGCGTTTGGAGCATTAAATGACTAACTCTCTTAGTGCTCTATTTAAGGTGGTTGTGTCTTCTCTTTAAAGATATCCACTTGAGCCTTAAATTTTCTCAACAACCAAGATCCTCACTATTACTCTCTATCCAATGCTTTAATTTGTCATCCAACCAAAAAGTGCTAGAGTATTCAAGATTTGCAATCTTCGATCTTCAAAGTATTGTAGAAGATCAAAAGCCTTCTTTCTTTCTTATTGAAGTTGATGAGCCTTCGAAGGAAAACTCGTGTGTAAGAAGTTGACAAACCTTCGGAGGAAAACTCGTGTGTGAGAAGTTGACGAACTCTTTGGATCCAAACTCGTGTTGAAGTTGACGAGTTCTTCGAATCCAAACTCGCAGGTAACTATTTACTTAAATAATAGGTTAAAGCCGGAGAGCGTTATGGGACTGGAGTGCCCTCTGGAAGGATACTAGGATACATCGAGTGTTTGAATCTCTCTCTCTTTTATTATACTTTTAAATTGCTAATCATTGTTGGTATTTAGTTTATTACCCGATACAGCCTACTAGGGTTCTACAAATAGTAGGGTTGGTGGGCTCTCATGGAAACCCTAATCCTAAGCATGCTCTAACCATTTAACTAATGACATGATTAAAGACTACATGCAACAATTAATAAATAATAAATTAAATGGTGCATATGTATAATTACCTAATACCGTATACAGGAATCAAGAAGCAAATAGGTATATCAGGAACGGGGAGTGACATCTCTACCCACCTTAGAAAAATTTTGTCCTCGGAATTTGAGCCAAGACAAGATAATGAAATCAAGGCAAGCAAGAACACTAATTACAGTACTAATTACTTATGAAATTATATTAATTCGATCAGGCATAAGAGAACAATCATCTACCCTAGAGGGTGTAATGCAAGCACGAAAATATGTTACGATGGCATAAGAATAAATATACCTTCTAAGTCGAACAAGTGCAGATATCAAGATCTATTCTCATCCTCGTGCTCCCATGTTGACTCTTCTGGTGAGTGATGGCCCAAAGAGACGCAGATAAGACTAATAGTCAAGTTCCTGAGCACCTTCTCTTGTCGATCCAAAATGGATACGGGCTGTTTCTCGTAAGTCATGTCGATACGGACGACCAGCTCAGAATGATCGAGGACATGACTCGGATCTGGGATATACCTACGCAACTAAGATATATAAAACACATAATGTACATCACATAGCGAAGGCGGAAGGGCAAGACGATAAGCAACATGGCCTACCCAAACGAGAATATCAAATGGACCAACGTATCTCGGACTAAGCTTTCCTCGGGTTCCAAATCTAATGATACCCCGAGTAGGCGAAATTCGCAGAAACACTTGTCCAACAATACCAAAATCTAGAGGTGTCACACCCATTTATTTATTTAAGGGTATTTTGGTAATTATAAATTCTTTTGATTATTTTAATATATTATATTATTGGTGTAGTGATTTTTTGGCCTTTTGATAGTATAGCCTTGGTGCAACCTAGCCTAGTGTCTCACCATGACTTAGTGACCTAGTAGCATGATTTGTTAGGCTTAGTAATCCTATTCTAGTTAGTCTCAGGTTAGAAGCTATTTAACAAGCTTTTGATTAGAGGCTAGTTAGAAACTTTTTTTATTTAATGTTTTATTTTAACCATAGAAAGAGGCCCAAGCCCAACCATTAGGAAACCCTAGCCCATTATATTGTGGCCGGCCAAGCTAGGTCAGGGGGGAGCCTATTTAATATCTCCTATTGAGAATTCTTCTCTTTTTATTTCCTTCTCTCCTGGCAAAATCTTAAGTAAGTATCCCTCCTATCTTTTTCATTTCTTCTCCTTTTAAACCCTAGTCTTTTACATTAGGTTCTGATTTTTTATATAAATTATTGATGGTGAGGAAATTCAGAATTGAAGTGCATTAGAGTTTTGGAGCCGCAAGGAGGATCATCACATTTGGAGCTTTCTCTAGGAAATTTATCTCAATATGTAAATTCTCCAAAACCCTTCAATTCCATGAATTTTTCTCGTAGATACATCCATCTAGGTGTCCCCTAGCTGTAGGATGAGTTTCGTAGAAATTGATAGTAGTTTTGTGTCCGTATCGGACACGTATCAGCATTTTTGTGTTTGTGTTTGATGAAATGCCTCGAAGGGATTTTCATTCAAAATTTTGAAATCTAATTGAATGGATTTGTAGATCTATACATGACTTTTGATTTTGTATGGGACTGAGCACGTTTTGAGTCATGTTCGTGTCCAGAATCGGACACGAACCACAGCACGAGACACGCACACACGTGCCCGGCTACCACCCCCCAATTTTTCTCTGTGTAAGCCACGTGGACACGTGCCATTTGGCACAGGGGTGGGGGAAGACACTGTCAGGCCACCCCTCGAGTTTTATGTACTCTTGTGTCGTATCGGACACAGGATCTAGCACGCACTGATTTCACACAGACACGCATGCACAGTTCAGTCGCGTCTGATACGCGTCTCGAGCGACACGAGGACACGTCGTGGTCGTGTTTCACGGTGTCGACCCTCTAACCCTAGTCCCCCTCGACCACTGTGTACGAACACGACCCTTCTCATGCTGTGTGTTGAGCCAGTCGAGCTCCATATTGCCGCACGAGGCAGCCTTTACTGCCTATTCTGTTATATTCTGCATTTCGAATTTTAACACTATGTGTCCTGATTTTTGGACACGTAAGGACACTACTGGATACATGGGATATGTCCCTACGACTGTGCACATGTATTCCTATTTAAATTGGGTTTACTTCTCTAATTTATTTCGAATTGAAAGTATCAATATCACGGGTTCATTCTCAGTTTTTTTGACAGTTTTTGAATTAGATTTTAAATTTGATTTTGAGGACGAGTTACTATTTTGAAAAGGTATTTGATGTTTAGATATGGATGATTTCAAGTCCACATTGTTTTCTTTTCAAATTAATTTGAATTTATTTCATTTTGAGATGAGTTGGATAAGTTTCGAAAATTCATTTGAGAGTGGCCTTCGAATCTACTGATACTTGAAGTATCAGGATCCTTGGTGTTCGTTTATGATTTTCAAACATTATTTTTGAAATATTAACCCACAGTTACTTGGGTTGTTGATTCATATTGATTTGATATTTCTTTCATTGTCGATTTCGGCTAAACATTGGGTTTCCCTGTTGAAACTCTCGGGTTGTTTTACCCTTGCAATCTCAGGTTTTGAACTGAGTTAATACTCAGTGTATGTAATTGATGTCAAACCCAGGTTTTGAACTGAACTTCTTCTTCAATTTTCTTGAAACTGTGAACCTTCGTTCGATACCAAGGTTTGGGTTTTATATTGGTTTTCAGGATTCTTAGAGTTCACATATTTATTCCTTTTCCCTATTTCCATTTTCCCTTTCACTATCACACATACTTTGCTATAAATAGAACTTTCCCCTTACTGTACAGTTACACATACACACAGGTATAGCTCTCACAGGTATGTATGTATATATATATATATATATATATATATATATATATATATATATATATAAATTTTTTTTTATGTATATATATATATTTATATATATATAAAATATATATATATAAATATATATATACATAAAAAAAAATTTATATATATATATATATATATATATATATATATATATATGATTAGTGAATGTGAGACCTAAAGTACTTAATGTATATGTTGTGATTGTAAATAGATATAGTCTAAGGGTTAATGAGTCAGATTAGGATTCACCCGTGAGCCTAAATTGGCCTAGTTGATTATCAAGTCGACCAAGTTGACAAAAGTCAACTTTAAGTCAAACTTGATCCAAATCGACTCGGATGAGCTTAGAATGACTAGATGATTTGTGTTTGACCTAAAAACTAGTAAACAGACTAGTTGACTTATGGTAGACCAGGTTTGACAAGGTTGACCAGACTTGACCAAGGGTTGACTTTGACCAAGAAGGACCTAGGATCATTTAGAGCGCATTGTAGGCTATTCTTATTTCATGTTAGACATGTTGTGACCTGTGTTACTTTAAATAGGACTCAGATACTCCAGTTCAGACTCATATTCTCATCAGACGGCCAGGATATCAGGTGAGTACATTCTCTGACCCGTTTATACTTTTTTGGAATTATATTCTTGTCATAGTTTAATTTACTTAATGCTGACACGACATTATCATAGATTAGTACTATATGGATCTTTATATGAGATGTTATCCCCCTCGGGTGCATCGAATACATCGTGTCATGTGCTTTTCACGAACATCATGTATTCTGTGGACTCTTATTATTCATGTATACTCATGTTCTCTCATGTACTCTCATGATCTCATGAGCTTCATGTATAAACTATCATGTACAACAACATATGTAGAAGCATGGAAAACAATAAAGAAAGATCCATGCGGCCAGGAAACCCCATGCGGCTCAGATAGCCCATGCGGCTCAAAGATTCATGCGGCACGAGGGACTATGCGGCTCAAGACGTTCCATGCGGCTCAGAAGAGAAGACACGTGGCTTGCAAACAGTTTTCCCCTCTGTCCTATACTACATTAATTACTTTGATGGCTGACCGCTCTGACGAAACGACAGGCCTGATACAAAGAGACAATTATGACTCTGTCATAATGACAGAATCCTAGGAAATGAAAGAAAATCTCTGGCACAACCCCCCGAGATCCAGAAAATGCCATACAGCCTAGACACGTGGACAGTCATATGCGGCTCGAGCGGAGACTCCCCATGCGGCTCAGGCCGAAGTTGCCCTATGCGGCCCAGATCGAAACAGCCCTATGCGGCTCACAAGGATCATCTCCATGCGGCCCACTACCCATTATATGGTCCAGATTATCATGTGGTTCGAAGATTCGGAGGCCACTCCCCAGGCAGCCCTGACACGTGGCCAGGCTTATGCGGCTCAACCCTTATGCGGCTCAATCCTTATGTAGCTTAGTGACTCCCAGGACACGTGTCATAAAGCCAATCAATTTCCCAGATTTACTGCAATAAAAGATTGGGTCAAATCCTAATAATCTGGGACACGTGGCAGGAGAATGAATTAAACTTATTCATTCAGATTCACAGACATCAGCAAATCATCATCACGGAGATTTATTCCAATCAGCATTAATCACTGATAGGATTTGGTGCAATCTACACTAAATGGCCCATATTCATCGCACTCAAGATAAATGGCCCAGATTGATCAATCAACAGGCCGCCGCCACTCTAAGGGACAATCATTGCAAACCCTAATGATTGAATTCCCTTCTTATAAATAGCAAGGTGCCATTCCCTTGCAAAGTGGACCCCTTTTCGAGATCAGAGAGAGCACCAGAATACTTGGAGAGAAAAAGCAGAGAGAGAGCAAAGATAGCATTTCTTCAACGCCGAGCAATCTTCTGGAGCTAAGGCTGCATACCGATTGTGCAAGGAGTAAGGCAGAGCTGCCGTAGCTTTTCCGAGCCTCTATTGTTACCCCCCAGAATCTAAAATAAATAATTGTACTTAGACTGTTGTACCTAGGCTTTCGCCCCTTGTCTTTCTTTGTACAAGCGAGTTTGTAACGTGAAGTAAAAGTCCAGTCCTCCGATAATTGTTCTGCTCTTTTATATTTCATGGCAAACACGATGGCGACTCTGCTGGGGACAAACTTCTCCACGACTGAGGAGTTGGTGATGCAGTCGGATGCAGCCAAGCTTGGCTCCACGCAACAGAAGATGGTCGTCCGTTTCGACCAACAGGCGTTTGAAAAAATGCTCTCTGAAGGAAGTGTCGGCCCGATCCAGAAGCGAACCCGCACAAAGAAAGCTCGCTGCGAGTGGAGGCCAAAATCATTTGCTCCTCCACAAGCTCTGGACGGGATACTCTCTGCTACGCAAGGCGGCAAAGGCGACTCTCAAACGGCTCTACTTCGAGCCGTACAGCACTCTGCTGTCCCCAAGTTCGGCAAAAGAAAGCACTACGATGCTGGACTTGCAGGGACAAAGAGCGACTCTATGCGCCCCAAGAAGAAGCCGAGCACTCCTGTGGCCAAATCTGCCAACCACATGCAGGAGGCTCATGCGGATGAATCTGTCCGCCATATAGTATATGCGGCCAGATCATCCAGCCGCATGAAGAAAACTCATACGGCTGAGACTCCCAGCCGCATGAAGAAAGCCTATACGGCTGAGACTCCCAGCCGCATGAAGAAAGCCTATGCAGCTACGTCTGCCAGCCGCATGAAGATTGTTGAGGACGGTGGCATGACGCCTATCCCGCGCGGCTCTGTCTTCGACCGCCTGTCTTATGGTCCTGATCTCTTGTGCTCCCAAGAAGATATGTCTGACTCCAGCATCACCTAGACTCTTTCTACTATGTGCCTTTATGCACTAGAGCGAAGAAGTCTAGGGCAGCGCGAGCTTGGCACGCTCGGCCCGCTGATCCTGTCTCTGATTATCTGAGCGTCCCGTATACCGTTTTACGGGCCTCAGATGGGAAGTTATACAGAACCACTCGAGTCTAGCCCCCGGCGGCAAACGGACAGAGAGGTGCGCAAAAGTCTTCCAAAATCCAGGGAGCAAACATTGTCGATCCAGATCTATCTGACTTGCGTGAGGCCATCCTCCACAAATGCAAGGAAAGAGAAGGTGCCCCAGGATGCCAAGAGTCCTCTCACGGACGTCACTACATCCAAGTCATCGTCAACTGCTGCTGCAATAACGCGACGGTGCAAGAAGACCGCCAATCCGTCTTTCAAAGACTACAACAGCCGTCTTCATGAGACAAGGCACTTTCCATCGTCTCCTGCAACTCTGCTCGGAAAGTCCCCGCCGATGGGAGAGGGAAGAAGACAAATGTTCCCAGCCCAAAGATTTCAACCACTATAACTAAGAGACTGTCGTCTAAGCAGGTGCCCACCACCGGAGTTTTCGAAGGTACTCGTTCTAAGACGAAATCTGCTACAATGGGAGATTCGTCGTCGACAACGCAGGGGGTTGCTGGGACTGGGGGTAGCACTCCTCCGAACCTCCACAACAATCCGATGTTCTAAGAAGACGAGTCAGGGGAGGCAACTTTCTCATTGGATTCAGCGAACCCCGACGTCTCCGAGGACGTCCACAACTCCCAAGACGAGACGAACTCGGAGACTGGGGGTACTATTCCTTCCGAGTCTGAACCAGAAGAGAACATACCCACATACCCCGATGACTTCTCACTACAGGGGTACCATTCGGAGGGCGCTTCCTCCACCGCTCCGTCCATCTCTCCTCACGTAAAGACGGTATTCATGACAGATAGCAGCCAAGGATGTTCCAGTGATCGCCAACGCATCGACAGTCTTGAAGCCATATTGCTTACTTTGGTTAAGTCTGTAGACGAGATTAAAGCGTCCCTTCCAACTCTGCAAGGAGGGACGCCTGGCCAAACAAGTGCGGGTCCTGCGGTCATTACGGACTCGAATTCGACGGCACCAAACCCGGGCAACGATCCTCCTGAAACAACGGCCCCCACCACCATGGACGAGGCCCGCGAAGCGAGAAGAGAGGTCCAGGAGCTCCGAGCCATGTTTCACGCTCGAGAAAACTCTCAAGACCTCAGAATACGGCAACCGTACCCTGCTGCCTGGAGGGACGTTCCATTCCCACCAAGATATAAGCCATTCAATATCAATCCTTATGATGGCAAGACCTCAGCAAGTCGGTACATCACCTACTTCGAGGTCACCACCGACCATCTGCCCCATGACGATGCTATTCTCACACGATTATTCATCAGGGCATTGGAAGGGGTCGCCTTCGACTGGTACCGCAACCTGCCAGACAACTGCATCCACTCCTTCGCCAGCTTCAAGCGCATATTCTTGGAGAGATTCTATGAAGTAGGACAGGACATCACAATGTCCACCCTCAAGGACGTCGTCCAAGGGGAGAAAAAGCTGACAAAAAACTATATCGAGCGGTTTTGCCAAACCGCAATGAAGCTGCCATCTAGAAATCTGGATTCCTCCTTGATTAAGATCTGCCAAAAGAGATTTCTCCCAACAATCAGTCTCTGGATGGGCAAAAGTCAATTGAAGGACTGGAAGATGTTCATCATCAGTGCCACAAGCGCCGAAGAACGATTAAAGAAGGCTCGCCAATTGGGACTGCACATCTCGGACGGAGAGAACAAGGGCAAGCGTCCTAACAACGACAATGGGGGTAGCTCCTCCAACAATCGAGACAGCAGGGGTAAGCAGGCTATGGTGGCCGATACAGCACAGAAACTTGAGCCAAAGCCGACAGACAAACAATGGCTGCAAATCACTTACTCATTCGAAGACGGTCACGTCAAGACCATCTTGGACATGCTCATACAAGGAGACAGAATTCAGCTTCCTCTACCAAGACGGGAACCGCGGCAGGCATACATGGAGAACCTGAAGTACGGCCATTACCATCGTTACATCCACCATGCCACACACGACTGCTACCAACTAAAATGGTACATCCAAAATCTTATCGATTCGAACGCTCTGGCCATCGACTTCGAAGAGGTAACTATGGCAGCCAATATGGTGTCAGTACAATTTGGCAGCTTCCCTCCAACGGAAACTCAAGACGGTGTGGTCCCCATCCCCCTGGCGATAATAGAGATTGCTAATCTTCCATCTCCCCGAGATCAGGCTGCTGGTCTAGTGCCCCTCACCACTTCACAAGGGGAGGTCATGTGGGTCTACCCAGACTTGGTATCAGAAGTGACTCAGCCCAGACCATCTTCTATTTACAAGAAGAAGAGTGGAAAAGTCAGGTCCTGTCGCACAATCTCGGCAGATATCGAAGAAGCTACAGCCGTCGTCACTCGATCTGGGGCACAATCCCAACCTGTGGCTGACAACTCAGCTGAAGATCATCAGCCCGCTACAACTGACGCTCTGGGACCGGCTCAGCCTCCGACGACCGACAAGCCTAGGCCGAAGGAGACTCGCTTTGACAAATCCCTCCGAAAAGAGGCACCGCAGGGGCTGGAGAAGCCCTACAACTTCGACATCTTGGCGCAATTGGCCAACACACCGACCAAGTTGTCATTATACGAGCTTCTGATACTCTCAAAGGATGTTCGTGCGACTTTGAGCGATGCACTCCAAAATGCCGACGCATACCTGGCTCAGGTCAACCTCACGGGAGAGAACCCTCCTACAGATCTCCAAGATAGCGCCTACACGGGAGCAATGCCCAACATTGTCTTCACTCCGTAGGACATGCTCATCAAAACCAACCTGCATGATCGCCCGCTATACTACACTAGATATATCGGCGACGTAATGGTGGATCGGATGCACATTGATCCTGGCTCTTCCATAAGCATTATCCTGAAGGGTCTGCTATATCATCTCCGTATCCCAATGCATCGCCTGACGCCTACAAGCACCGCCATCAGCGGTTTTAATTCTGGCAGGAGCTACCCAATTGGGAAGATCCATCTGAAGTGTCAAATTGGCGATCTCCAATCGGAAGTCACCTGCTACGTCATACATGCAGACACTTCTTACAAAATCCTCTTGGGGCGCCCGTGGATACACGATTATATGATCGTGCCTTCTACGCTGCACCAGTGCTTCAAATATGTCGACAAACACGGCTTCATGAGGACGGAATTTGCTGATATCGATCCCTTCAAGGGGGTCGAATCCTACTACTCAGACTCCTGTCTATACGAAAAATCAAAGAAGCATCTTAGTGAAGGAGATGTGCAAGCTCGTACCGAGATAGCCACAGGATCAGAAGAACCTTTGACGATCCACCTCCAAGCTCGCAAATCTGGCAAGTCCGCACCCCTTACAGCCACTCTGCGTAAGAACGCAATCAGCCTCTCGGCACAAGAAGAGTAGATGATAATCCGGCTGCCAAGGTCTGGCCGAATGCCAAGACCCTCGACGGAGCCACTGACAATCAGGCTGCCGAGAGTCGGTCAACCGCAAACGGAGAAGCTCAATCCCTCCGACAAGCCAATGACGATACACCTTCCCAAGAAGGGTCGTCACCCCGATGCACGGCCTGGAACTTCTAGCGAACCAACCACTCCCCGCCCAGTATCGAGTACCAAGCTAGGGGTCGCTAGTTTGCCAACAACTCCACGCTCTGCTCCACCAGCTGAACCGTTGACGATCAAGCTGCCCAGGTCGTCCTCTCAGTCTTCGTTTATACAGGGGGTAGCCGAAGAGGAACCGGAGTTAGCCAAGTATGTGGCTGCCCACACTGATGTTCCCTCTGTGGATGATGTAATCCCCCTAGAAAAGATATCTTACTTCATCAATAAAGGGCTATCTTTGAACTACCTCGAGCTTAATAAGCTATGTACAATGTATGTTATGGAACATGGTATAGGCACTCACCTACACACACAGGTGACAAATGTGCAGACCGCAATCCAGCTTACTCCAGCGGAAGACGCTTACCGCATAATCGAGGGAGGGGACCATCCAATCATCTTCGGCCGGAAGGACGATCCGTATCCCTTCACCGTAGAAGAAGTCGACCTTGGATCAGATGCCGGGAGACTGTCTCTGTATCTTTATAGCCCCCAATCTAAATATCTCATGCAGAAACAGGGGTATGATCTGGAGACGACGCCAGGCTTGAACTACGGTACTGGACGACGATTACCTTTGAAGCCACCGGTCCCGGCAGGCAAACCACGAGACTACTATAGCAAGACTCGATGTGGATTAGGGTATGTAATACCCACGACGACCCCTGAGAGTTCAGATGAAGAATGTGACTGGCATTCACATTCGACCGGGTCACCAACTTCTGACTCAGATACCAGCATCGGAGATGTATTCAGACAAGTCCTCTCAGTCAACATGGCATTCGCCGACGCTTATGAAGAAGATGAAGACATCCCTGAGATCCTCGAGCTAGAGCCGTGGGCGCAACAGCTAGATGCACAATGGGAAAAGCGGTTCGAACAGAGAGAACCTCCTACTGAAGATGAGGTCATACAAGTAGATCTCGGCAGTGAATCTTCCCCAAAACCGATCTTCGTCAGTAAAAGCCCAACAGACGAAGAGTGAGAATCGCTGCTGGAACTTGTCAAAGAATATATTGATGTGTTCGCCTGGAGCTACGAAGACATGCCGGGGTTAAATCCCGATATTGCTCTTCATAAACTCAACATCCGGCCGGATACAAAGCCAGTCAAGCAACAACAGCGACGCTTCCGTCCAGGCATCATGGATGCGATCGAAGCCGAAGTCGACAAACTAATAGCCAGCGGCTTCATTCGTGAGGAACAACATCCGGATTAGGTCGCCAACATAGTACCAGATCTCAAGAAGAATGGAAAGATTTGAATCTGCATCGACTTCCGCAATATGAACGAGGCATACCCCAAAGATGAATTCCCCCTCCCTATCACAGATATCATGATTGACAACACCTGCAGTTTCGAACGTATGTCATTCATGGATGGCTTCTCGGGGTACAACCAAATTAAGATGTCTCCAGACGATGAAAAGCATACGTTATTTCGAACACCGATTGGCACATACTGCTGCACAGTCATGCCTTTCGGTTTGAAGAATGCCGGCACCATATATCAAAGAGCCATGAGCATCATCTTCAGAGACCACTTACGCAAGACGGTAGAGTGCTATGTTGATGACATTGCCCTCAAGAGTCGCTACAAGGGAGACCATCTGCAGGATCTAAGAACGATATTTGACCTGATGCGAGCGCACAATTTGAAAATAAACCCTACGAAGTCCTTTCTGGGTGTATCCAGCGGAAAGTTCTTGGGTTTTATCATCACCGCCCAGGGTATCCATATAGACCCTGAGAAGATAAAAGCAATTATGGAGATGGGTCCCCCGAGAAATCTTTGCGAACTCAGAGGCCTTCAAGAGAGGCTAGCTTACATCAGAAGGTTCATTTCTAACCTCTTCTGGCGATGTCGACCATTCACCCACCTCATAAAGAAAGGCGGCTCGTTCATATGGGACGAAGAGTGCCAACGTGCCTTCGACAGCATCAAAGAATATTTGTCAAACCCTCCAGTCCTAGTGGCTCCGGTTGCTGGAAAACTATTCCTGCTCTACGTACGAGCAATGAAACATTCCCTCGGGGCTCTGCTGGCGCAAAACAAGGATGCAGGCCATGAGCAAGCCATATATTACCTCAGTCAAATGATGATCGGGCCAGAGCACCGATATACCGCTGTGGAGAAAGAATGCCTCGCCCTGGTGTTCGCCATTCAAAAGATGCGACACTATGTCACAGGACAAACAATACATGTGATCTCACGAGTCAACCCTCTCAGGGTCCTCATGACTAAACCAGGGGCACTCAGCTCTCGCCTCGCTATATGGGCAATATTACTGTCCCCTTATCATATGATCTTCGTCCCACAAAAGCTGTCAAAGGTCAAGCCCTGGCAGACTTTTTGGCAGCCCACCCGGGTTCGAAGTCATCCAGAATATATGAAGAGATCCCAGATAAGGTCGCCGACTCGCATGCAACCTCTCACGATGATATATGGCAAATGTTCTTCGACGGTGCTTCAAGAACGGGACCCAAGGGCAACATCGTCGTCGGAGTCGGGATAGTGCTAGTCTCCCTTTCTGGATTGGTGATCAATCGCGCTTACTCCCTCATGGAACCCTGCTCTAACAATGTGGCCGAGTACAACGCTCTGGTCATTGGCTTCCGACATGCAAGAGAGCTGGGGGTAGAATATCTTGAAGCATACGGCGATTCGCAGTTAATCATCAATCAGATCCGGGGTTCATACGAGGTCCGCCATGAAGACATGATCCCCTACCACCAAATAGCAATCGACATCATCTCATCGTTCGAAGGGTTCTTCATCGAGCACGTCCCCAGACTCCGAAATATCGAAGCCGATGCCTTAGCGGGCCTGGCCGCTTCCCTAGCGGTACCAAATCATACTCATCAATCGGTAGACGTGATAGGCCACGAACTGGTCTGCCCCAAGAACAACGTTCAATTTATGGCGAGTTATTCCGCTCAGACGATTGATGATGCCCCAGATTGGAGACAACCATTCATCGACTTCGTCGTCTACGACATCCTGTCCGAGAATCCAAAGGAAGCCACCTCCATCAGACGGCGTTCTCTCAGATTCTTCTACGATACAGTGACAAAAATGCTGTATCG
The DNA here is from genome assembly GCA_029216955.1 of Iris pallida. Taxonomy (NCBI): domain Eukaryota; kingdom Viridiplantae; phylum Streptophyta; class Magnoliopsida; order Asparagales; family Iridaceae; genus Iris; species Iris pallida. The sequence goes on along the minus strand of JANAVB010013763.1, from coordinate 74,883 downwards.
CCGTTCCTATAATGGATTATTGCTTCGGTGACTGTCAAACGCAGAAGCCAATGAAGCCGTACGAGAAGTTCATGATGGTGTCTGCGAGGCCCATCAGCCTGGCCCTAAATTGCAAGACCGTCTTCGCCGAATGGGCTGTTACTGGCCCACGATGGTAGCGGATGCGATAGACTATGCAAGAAGGTGCAAAGCCTGTCAATTCCACGCGGACTTCATTCACCAGCCATCCGAATTTCTACATTCGACAGTGGCATCCTGGCCCTTCGAAGCATGGGGGATGGATATCATTGGTCCAATTACTCTATCTTCCTTCCGAGGACATCGCTTCATACTCGCGATCACATATTACTTCTCCAAATGGGCGAAAGCTGTCCCGCTTACAGAAGTCAAAACTTCGAACGTGATCAGCTTCCTCAAGCATCACATCATATATCGCTTTGGACTGCCCCTAAGGATCATCCACGATAATGGTCCGCAGCTTGCAAGCCACGCCTTCTATCGGTTCTGCGACAAGCACCGCATCCAGAATATTGCTTCGACACCATACAATTCGACAGCAAATGGGTTGGCAGAAGCATTCAACAAAACCATTATCAAATTACTCAAGAAGTTCGTGTCGTCTAACAAACGCGACTGGAACGAGAAGCTTGGTGAATGCTTATGGGCATACCGTACTACAGTCCGAACAGCTACTGGGAACACACCATTCTCTCTGGTATACGGGAGTGAAGCAGTTCTCCCATTTGTCATGACCCGCTCCTACTGTGAGGGCACGAGAACGTAACAACGCCCAGCCTACGCCGCAGTGTCGGCGGTAGAACGCTGTCCTAGGTCAACATACATCTAACAAAATATCTCTCAATAGTTTATACTCTCCGAATGGGGGTGACATAGCAGTATACAGTCTCAATCACATCTAAAGCAGAAAGAAAGATAGGAAGATAGATAGATAAATACTGGAATGAAGGAAAAACCACATAAACACAACCAGAGAGTCTAAGTGTCTACTGACATAACAAATCAGAACATCCAACTCAATACAAGACTCTAACACGGAAATGAAAGAATATATACAATCTAGATCTCAAATGATAGAAATAGTAAATCTAGACTAGGGAACCTCAGTCTCTAAACTAGTGGATCAGGCTGGAAATCTGGGTCACACATGGCATCTACAGCTGCCCCATCGTAGGTGTCTACGCAGGCCTCCTCCTCATCCTCTGTAATATTTTCAACAGGTCCAGTCAGGACGGGAGCGAGCACAAAACATCTCACGCAGTTCATATCGAGTTAGGAAATATAAAGCATGCAATAGAGTAAAGTACATGAAACACTGAAAGAAAAAGATATATGAAAAATAGTAGAGATTTGATAACAAGAAATATCTAAATATGATAAATAAGAACTGTAAGGAACATATGATTTTAGAGCACAATATGGTTATGTAAACGGGTTAGGTTATACAATAAAATGGGACTCCTTTGTACGTGGGTGTACAATGGACATATACAATTTCTTATACAATACGATTGATCATATAACCATTTCTACTCCCCCTCCCCAATCAATACACAAAGATCCAATTCAGTTACGTTACCTTATACAATGGCTTGTACAATGGCTTGTACAATGGCTCAATGTGATACTGAGAGTACAATATGCACAATGAGTGTACAATAATAAGGGTATTCAATAAATATAATATGTAAGTGAAATACACATCACAATATGTACTTAGTGAATACAAGGAGATAACATCTCAGAAGAAGATCCATATAGTACCAATCCGTGATAATGGTCGTGTCAGCATCAAGTACAGTAATCTAGAGCAAGAATGTAAATCCATACAAGTATAAAACGGTCAGAGAATATACTCGCCTAATAGCCTGAGTGTATGAAGAGAATATACTGTCCGAGGAGTGGTATCTGTCTCCTATAGAATAGTACAAGTCACTATGAGTCCAAAAATGATAATAAGATGCATTACAATGCATTCTAAATGAATCTAGGTCAATCTAGGTCAAATCTAAGTCAAATCTAAGTCACACCAAGCTAAACTAGGTCATACTAGGTCATACTGAGTCACATTAGAACAATCAAGGTCAAACAAGGTCACATAAAGTCAATCCAAGTCAATCTAGGTCAATTTGGTCAAGGGTTAACTTACAGTTGACTTTTGGTCAAAAAGTCAACTCTGGTCAACTCTGGTCAACACTGAGTCAACACTAGGTCAAACAAGTCATATGTTGACCAACTGTTGACTTTCAGTCAACTGGTCAACTCTGGTTTGGTTTCGGTCAAATCTGGTCGCTTAAAGGCTAAGTTTGACTCTCGGTTGACTTTTGTTAACTTTTGGTCAAAATGGTCAACCGACGTCAAAACTAGTCTATGAGCACTATATTTGATCATTACCAACCAAGGGAACCAAGTTCTAACTCTATCTTAGACTCCAAACTCAAATACCCTATTCTATGTATTACCTACATTACCTTACCAAGGTAAATACCAATACCTTGTCCAAAACCACTCTAACCTAGGAATACTAGCCTAGGTTTCCTAAAATAGCTAGATACTATCCTATATTAATATTATCTACCAAGAAAACCTAGTATCTAGGTCATCTAAGTCATCTTAGACCACATGTTGGTTATCTACCCATTACCTTACCTTTACCCTTGCACCATTCTCACAATTACCCAACTCTCAACCACACACAATACTCATGATACCATACTCATATATCCCTCACACTCATAAACACAATATGTAAACTCACACACACCTATACCTATATATATATAGGCTCACACTTGTATCTCCCATACACATACCCCTAGCTCCTAAACACACATCCATATATCTCATCCACACTCACACACAAACTCAATATAAGGCCACAACACACAAAAACATATATAACTCTCATACATATAAATACTTATCTAAACTCTTATATAAACACACACATATATATATATATATATATATATATATATGGGCTCACATACACCTACACTCCTCGGCTCACCACACTAATCTCTCTCACAAACACACACACACACAAGGAAGGAACTAATTTTTGGGACTGCTATATGGGATGCACATGGACAGGTTTTGAGTGGTATCGGAGGCTGCAAATGGGGACTGAAATAGGACACTGATATAGGCTGCAAACAAGGTCTGATATGCAGGCTGTTAAGAGCTGCTACTGGGGACAGGTATTGGGGCATATCAATGACTGAAATAAACTGAAGTTGAGGATGTTTAGGACAGCCCACATGGGGTTAAACAAGGTTGTTCAAAGGATGAAATGGGACTGATATAGAGGCAATATGGACTGCAATTGATGGGGTTAAACAAGGATATAATGGGACTGGTTTGACAGTCCAAATGGGACTGGTTTATTGGGGTATACTAAGGCTGTGTAGGACTGAAATGAAAGGGGGTTAAGGACTGAAATGTGGAGTGTTTGATGGCTGATTACAGGGGCTTCTATGGCTGTGTATAGGACCAAATGTGGGCTGATCTTGTAGGCTATAGGGACTGGAATTTATAGGCTGATATGGGTCCTACAATGGGGTATTTGGGACAGCCATGTAGGGCTTGTGTAGGAGGTTTAGATGATATTTGGACAGCTATGTATTGGCTGAAAGGACAGCCAACAATGTACAAAACTGGACTGATTTCAGTTGGTTTCCTTCCCCTTCATCTCCACCATCTATTCACCTCTCTATCTCTATATCTATCACTCCAAAATCACTCTCTAATCTCTATAATACAACACACACACACAAATACAAATCTCTATGCAAATATAGACACACACACAACACCCACTCTACATTCCCCAATTCTCAACCATAGTTAGATCAACTATAGGAGAACAAATTTAGGGACTCAAACTAATCAGTTAATAGCATAAAATAGGTTTAATCAACTATCCAAACTTGATTTAAAAACTAGGGAAATAACAGATAACTGGTTCAGAAAAATGGGGGGTTGGTAAATGAGATTGACCAACGAACTCAAGTTAAGACCCCAAACAAAAGGTTGGTAACAACCATATGAATTGTGTACGTGTCCTAGAGTGTGTCTCGTGTCCACTAAAAAATGACACGACGTGTTCACACAAATTAAACTCGAAACAGTGCACTCACAGACACTGCACAGTGTACTGTCTCGTGCACAGGTGCACGCGTGTCGTGCACCCGACACGACACGAACTGGGACACGTGGTTGTGCCCACACCTAGCTTAGGTCTAGGTGCACGTGTCCATATGCCTGTATCGAGTCCAAAGTGTCGCGTGTCCGAATTATGAAGCCGTGTCAGTGGCCAAAAGTCACAGTGCACAGAACAGTGTAAGGACAGTGCACGATCGATTTCTCCTAAACCAGTGTACGAGATTCGATAGAATTTTGGGGGCATGATGTCAGTGCATGCCCCCTCGACCCCACAAAATTTCGTGTCGAAACATGGCGTGTCGTATCCTGTACAGCCCCCGAACAGCAGGGCACGCGCACAGCCACGTGCGCGTGCGCGCCCGCGTGTGCACGTGTCAAATCCGATACGATGCAACACAGGGACACCCTCAGTCAACCAGAATCCCATGAACAATATCAAAACCTAATTTCCTATTTAAAAACTTTCCAAAAACCAGATCGAAATCCCCTCTTGGGCATTTCGACAAACACCTAGGCCACATCCTTGATACGTGTCCAAATGGACACAAAACTCATGAAACCTGACACGACACCAATGCATACACTTAGGGGACCCCTAGGGCTTCCTAATGATGAAGACAAATCGAAATTTTATAGAAATTTGAGGGAGTTACCTAAGCTTGAACCTTCAAGAAAAATCCCCTATTCAAATGCTCTCCTCTTGATGTCCCAATCCACCAAAATCACCACAAACTGAAATGGAACCTTAATGACAGCAAGAATAGATAGATTAGGATCTAATAGAAAAGATTTGAATGGAAAAGGAAGAGGAATGGAATTTTAGGGATTTATTGAATAGGAACAAAGATTTCCTTCTAAACTTGAGCTTTCCTAAGAAAGAGGCAACCCTAAGCTAAGAGAGTATTTATAGGGTGGTGTTCCCAAGGAGGATATGGTGGCTGGCCACTTAGCCTAGGGCTTAGGGTTTTGGAATGTGTCTTGGGCTTTGGGCCAAACTACAAGGCTTTGAGTTAAATGATTAACCAAAGGCTCTAAATCATAAGCCATGACTTATGACTTTCTAAATCCTAATGCTAACTAGAGTCTAATGACCAACCCAAGGATTAGCTTAGGTTAGACTAGAGTCATATAACCTCACCAAGTCCATACTAACTAGGGTTAGCTTCTAGGTTGGTCTACAAGGGTCAAACTAGTCAAAGTCAACCTAGTCCATACAATTCTGAAATAATTCCTAAAAATTCCTATAAATTCTAATAAATTCTAATAAATTTAAATAATAATGAATAATCCTAAATAATTCCTAATATTACAAAAATGACTAAAATATCCCTCAGTCTGGAAATGAACACTAGCAAGACACCAAATCATAAGTCATGAATTTAAATAGTTTTAAAAAAAATTAAAAATCACTAAAAATCATAACATGAAATAAATACCATTAAATAATAATTATAATTACAAAATTTCAAAATTACCCTCTTCTGGAAAACTGGGTGTTACAATCCTACCCACCTTATAAAAATTTCGTCCTCGAAATTAAAATGGTAGTAGTCCTTCTAGGTCAAACACCCCACAATCAGAGTCTCAAAAATACCGTCAGATAATCATATGCGTCTGTTCAAAACCATGATTCTCAGAATCCCCTTCATGCCAGTGAGCAAGGCTACGATAATCACAGAGTCCTCAACTATGGTACATACCTCTAGAACTATGGTATTTAAAATTTTCGCATTGCCGCGCGCTTGGCAGCAAAAACCTTAAATTCCTACACCCGAGAAATACGTCCATAGTCCGACTATATGTCCTCACGATCCCTGCTAGCATGACCCTAGAGGATTCTAAAATCTCATAATCGAGGCGACCTAGCCCATACGACTTATCTCAGAAGAAAATTAAATCATAAGAAAACACCAGATCAAATTTATCAACAATGAAAAATAGATAGGAATAGATGGAACTGAATTTCAAGATAGGAATTACAGAATTGAATCAAAGAACGGAACCTGCAACTAGATCTCCAACGGCCTGAGCATCCTCGACTGACATGGCGAAAGCTCGGCCTGGCTGGCCTCCCCTGGCCTACTGCTGATGCTGGAAAAACCTCTACTGCTGAGTCTGCAATGGTAGTCCCCTCTGCTGTCCTGCCGGAGTCCTAGCTCTTGGTGCTACTTGAGCCAATGGTGTCAGGTTTTGGGGACACTTTCTATACTGATGCTCTGCTGACCCGCAAAGTAAACACATACCCAGTCTCTTCCTCTAATCGTTCCACCAATGGCCTGGCTTCTTGCAGAAGTTGCACACGGTGTCCTGCTAATACTGCACCTGTCCCTGACCCTGATACTGAACAGGCCTCTGCTGTAGCTGATGTATCTGAGCCCTCGGTTGCTGGTACTGCTGCTGAAACTGTATGCCTGGCATCGGCTGCTGATACTGCTGCTGAAACTGTATGCCTGCAATCGGCTGCTGATACTGCTGCTGAAACTGATGCTGAACGTGCGGCCTCTTGACCGGTCCTCCGCTGCTGGTGCCCCCAACTGGGTCTCGCCCTCTCTTGAGCCTAAGCTCAAGATCATCCTCAGCCAGTAAAGCTCCCGTCAGAATCTCCTCGAATGTGGCATCCCTGTTGCCCTTGGTGAAGGACTTGACTTCCTTGACCAGACCCTTCCGGAACCTCTGGGCCTTCGTCGCCTCGCTCAAACCCTCCATGAATCTGCTGAGGCGGCCAAACTCCCCAGCGTACTCCTCCACTGATAGGCTCCCTTGAACTAGGCTCTCAAACTGTGACTCTAACGCTCTGAGCGCTGAATCTGGAAAGAATTTCTTCTTGAAGAAGCCCTTGAACTCATCCCAAGTCTGTCCGGCTACCCCCACCCTCGGGTCCGACTGATACCAGGTGCGAGCAAGATCGCACATCCGGCTAGCTGCAGCCTCGATCTGAAGATTTGCTGGAATCCTGGCCAAGCAAAAGATCTCCTCTATATGCTCGATCCACTCATTGGCATATAGGATCCCCTCTGTCCCCAGAAAGTCTCTGGGGCTCATCTTCTGAAACTGCTCGATCCCCGGTGTCTTTGGCTGCTGCACCACTGGTCGGGCTGCAACTGTCGAAATGACCAACTCCATGCCCCTGTCCTGTCGAGCCTGCTGTCGGTCCATGAACTGCTGGAAATACACGAACATCTGGGCTGCGTCCACATTTCCTATAGGTGGCGGCTGCTGGAACGGTACCTCTGGAATGACTGGGTCCTGCCTCCGAACTGGTGAAGGCATACCCTCAGCTGCTGCTGCTGCTGAAGTCCTAATATGAGCAGAGGTGGCAGGAGCTGTAGCCTCCCGACCCTGCTGAACTGGCTGAGAGGTAGCAGTCCCCTCTACAGTATCTCCATAAATGGCACGCTGTAATCGCGTCTCCACCATCCTGAAGACAGATCAAACAAACAATTACTGAGAATGAGTTGAAATAGCAAAGGAGGACAGTTATATTCAAGGAGAACAATATCAGCAAGAACTGAGATGGTATGAATTTGATATGAGTTTTTCCTAGTGTGATTGAGTACCTTCAAAATATCCTAATCCTATTGCAGGCTATAGTGATACTCTAGTTCGAATACCACTACATAAATTCGACTTGCATGGGCCACCACTAAAAACGTGTCACGACCCGCTCCCACTGTGAGGGCACGAGAACGTAACAACGCCCAGCCTACGCCGCAGTGTCGGCGGTAGAATGCTGTCCTAGGTCAACATACATCTAACAAAATATCTCTTAACAGTTTATACTCCCTGAATGGGGGTGATATAGCAATATACAGTCTCAATCACATCTAAAGCAGAAAGAAAGATAGGAAGATAGATAGATAAATACTGGAATAAAGGAAAAACCACATAAACACAACCAGAGAGTCTAAGTGTCTACTGACATAACAAATCAGAACATCCAGCTCAATACAAGACTCTAACACGAAAATGAAATAATATATACAATCTAGATCTCAAATGACAGAAATAGTAAATCTTGACTAGGGAACCTCAGTCTCTAAACTAGTGGATCAGGCTAAAAATCTGGGTCACACATGGCATCTACAGCTGCCCCATAGTAGGTGTCTACACAGGCCTCCTTCTCATCCTCTGTAATATTTTCAACAGGTCCAGTCAGGACGGGAGCGAGCACAAAACATCTCACGCAGTTCATATCGAGTTAGAAAATATAAAGCATACAATAGAGTAAAGTACATGAAACGCTGAAAGAAGAAGATATATGAAAAACAGTAGAGATTTGATAACAGAAAATATCTAAATATGATAAGTAAGAACTGTAAGGAACATGTGATTTTAGAGCACAATATGGTTATGTAAACGGGTTAGGTTATACAATAAAATGGGACTCCTTTGTACGTGGGTGTACAATGGACATATATAATTTCTTATACAATACGATTGATCACATAACCATTTCTACTCCCCCTCCCTAATCAATACACAAGGATCCAATTCAGTTACGTTACCTTATACAATGGCTTGTACAATGGCTCAATATGATACTGAGAATACAATATGTACAATGAGTGTACAATGATAAAAGTATTCAATAAATACAACATGTAAGTAAAACACATATCACAATATGTACTTAGTGAATACAAGGAGATAACATCTCAGAAGAAGATCCATATAGTACCAATCCGTGATAATGATCGTATCAGCATCAAGTACAGTAATCTAGAGCAAGAATGTAAATCCATACAAGTATGAAACGGTCAGAGAATGTACTCGCCTAATAGCCTGAGTGTCTGAAGAGAATATACTGTCCGAGGAGTGGTGTCTGTCTCCTATAGAACAGTACAAGTCACTATGAGTCCAAAAATGATAATAAGATGCATTACAATGCATTCTAAATGAATCTAGGTCAATCTAGGTCAAATCTAAGTCAAATCTAAGTCACACCAAGCTAACCTAGGTCATACTAGGTCATACTGAGTCACACTAGAACAATCAAGGTCAAACAAGGTCACAGGAAGTCAATCCAAGTCAATCTAGGTCAATTTGGTCAGGGGTTGACTTACAGTTGACTTTTGGTCAAAAAGTCAACTCTAGTCAACTCTGGTCAACACTGAGTCAACCCTAGGTCAAATAAGTCATATGTTGACCAACTGTTGACTTTCAGTCAACTGGTCAACTCTGGTTTGGTTTCGGTCAAATCTGGTCGCTTAAAGGCTAAGTTTGACTCTCGGTTGACTTTTGTTGACTTTTGGTCAAAATGGTCAACCGACGTCAAAACTAGTCTATGAGCACTATATTTGATCATTACCAACCAAGGGAACCAAGTTCTAACTCTATCTTAGACTCCAAACTCAAATACCCTATTCTATGTATTACCTACATTACCTTACCAAGGTAAATACCAATACCTTGTCCAAAACCACTCTAACCTAGGAATACTAGCCTAGGTTTCCTAGAATAGCTAGAAACTATCCTATATTAATATTAACTACCAAGAAAACCTAGTATCTAGGTCATCTAAGTCATCTTAGACCACATGTTGGTTATCTACCCATTACCTTACCTTTACCCTTGTACCATTCTCACAATTACCCAACTCTCAACCACACACAATACTCATGATACCATACTCATATATCCCTCACACTCATAAACACAATATGTAAACTCACACACACCTATACCTATATATATATAGGCTCACACTTGTATCTCCCATACACATACCCCTAGCTCCTAAACACACATCCATATATCTCATCCATACTCACACACAAACTCAATATAAGGCCACAACACACAAAAACATATATAACTCTCATACATATAAATACTTATCTAAACTCTTATATAAACACACATATATATATAGGCTCATATACACCTACACTCCTAGGCTCACCACACTAATCTCTCTCACAAACACACACACACACAAGGAAGGGACTAATTTTTGGGACTGCTATATGGGATGCACATGGACAGGTTTTGAGTGGTATAGGAGGCTGCAAATGGGGACTGAAATAGGACAGTGATATATGCTGCAAACATAGTCTGATATGTAGGCTGTTAAGAGCTGCTACTGGGGACAGGTATTGGGGCATATCAATGACTGAAATAAACTGAAGTTGAGGATGTTTAGGATAGCCTACATGGGGTTAAACAAGGTTGGTCAAAGGATGAAATGGAACTGATATAGAGGCAATGTGGACTGCAATTAATGGGGTTAAACAAGGATTTAATGGGACTAGTTTGACAGTCCAAATGGGACTGGTTCATTGGGGTATACTAAGGCTGTGTAGGACTGAAATGAAAGGGGGTTAAGGACTGAAATGTGGAGTGTTTGATGGCTGATTACAGGGGCTTCTATGGCTGTGTATAGGACCAAATGTGGGCTGATCTTGTAGGCTACAGGGACTAGAATTTGTAGGCTGATATGGGTCCTGCAATGGGGTATTTGGGACAGCCATGTAGGGCTTGTGTAGGACTAGTTTAGATGATATTTAGACAGCCATGTATTGGCTGAAAGGACAGCCAACAATGTGCAAAACTGGACTGATTTCAGTTGGTTTCCTCCCCCTTCAACTCCACCATCTATTCACCTCTCTATCTCCATATCTATCACTCCAAAATCACTCTCTAATCTCTATAATACAACATACACATACAAATACAAATCTCTATGCAAATATAGACACACACACAACACCCACTCTACATTCCCCAATTCTCAACCATTGTTAGATCAATTATAGGAGAACACATTTAGGGACTCAAACTAATCAGTTAATAGCATAAAATAGGTTTAATCAACTGTCCAAACTTGATTTAAAAACTAGGGAAATAACAGATAACTGGTTCAGAAAAATAGGGGGTTGGTAAATGAGATTGACCAACGAAATCAAGTTAAGACCCCAAACAAAAGGTTGGTAACAACCATATGAATTGTGTATGTATCCTAGAGTGTGTCTCCTGTCCACTGAAACATGACACGATGTGTCCACACAAATTAAACTCGAAACAGTGCACTCACAGACACTGCACAGTGTACTATCTCGTGCACAGGTGCACGCGTGTCGTGCCCCCGACATGACACGAACTGGGACACGTGGTTGTGCCCACACCTAGCTTAGGTCTAGGTGCACGTGTCCATATGCCTGTATCGAGTCCAAAGTGTCGCGTGTCCGAATTATGAAGCCGTGTCAGTGGCCAAAAGTCACAGTGCACAGAACAGTGTAAGGACAGTGCACGATCGATTTCTCCTAAACCAGTGCACGAGATTCGATAGAATTTTGGGGGCATAATGTCAGTGCATGCCCCCTCGACCCCATAAAATTTCGGGTCGAAACATGGCGTGTTGTGTCCTGCACAGCCCCCGAACAGCAGGGCACGTGCACAGCCCCATGCGCGCGCGCGCGCCCGCGTGTGCACGTGTCGAATCCGACACGATGCGACATAGGGACACCCTCAGTCAACCAGAATCCCATGAACAATATCAAAACCTAATTTCCTATTTAAAAACTTTCCAAAAACTAGATCGAAATCCCCTCTTGGGCATTTCGACAAACACCTAGGCCACATCCTTGATACGTGTCCAAATGGACTCGAAACTCATGAAACCTGAAACGACACCAATACATACACTTAGGGGACCCCTAGGACTTCCTAATGATGAAGACAAATTGAAATTTCATGGAAATTTGAGGGAGTTACCTAAGCTTGAACCTTCAAGAAAAATCCCCTATTCAAATGCTCTCCTCTTGATGTCCCAATCCACCAAAATCACCACAAACTGAAATAGAACCTTAATGACAGCAAGAATAGATAGATTAGGATCTAATAGAAAAGATTTGAATGGAAAAGTAAGAGGAATGGAATTTTAGGGATTTATTGAATAGGAACAAACCTTTCCTTCTAAACTTGAGCTTTCCTAAGAAAGAGGCAACCCTAAACTAAGAGAGTATTTATAGGGTGGTGTTCCTAAGGAGGATATGGTGGCTGGCCACTTAGCCTAGGGTTAGGGTTTTGGAATGTGTCTTGGGCTTTGGGCCAAACTACAAGGCTTTGAGTTAAATGATTAACCAAAGGCTCTAAATCATAAGCTATGACTTATGACTTTCTAAATCCTAATGCTAACTAGAGTCTAATGACCAACCCAAGGATTAGCTTAGGTTAGACTAGAGTCATATAACCTTACCAAGTCCATACTAACTAGGGTTAGCTTCTAGGTTGGTCTACAAGGGTCAAACTAGTCAAAGTCAACCTAGTCCAAACAATTCTGAAATAATTCCTAAAAATTCACATAAATTTTAATAAATTCTAATAAATTTAAATAATAATTAATATTTACAAAATTTCAAAATTACCCACTTCTGGAAAACTGGGTGTTACACCATTGGAGACTCAAATACCCTCACTCCGCGTCGCCCTTACTAATCAATTGACGACGGATGAGAACTACCGACGTCGACTACAAGAGTTGGAGGCCTTAGATGAAAAGCGCCTCCTAGCTCAGCAAAGGATCAAACTATACCAAGCACACATCTCTGGAGCCTTCAACAAGAAGGTTAAATTAGAACATTCCAAGTGGACGATCTTGTTCTGGCGGTCCGGAGACCGATGGTCATGACTCACAAGACCGTCGGCAAGTTCTAGCCAAAGTAGGAAGGCCCATTTATCATCGAGGCTGTATTCTCCAACGGTGCTTACCGCCTCGTAAAACAGAATGGGGATTTGCTCATGTTGCCCGTCAACGGCAAGTTCCTAAAGAAATATTATGTCTAAAGGACATTCTCTAGATCATTGAGTCATGTACCCGCTGGTACCGCTGAACTCACCCTCCCAATTTTCCAGATTTTTGAGTCACGTACCTACTGGTACCGCTGAACTCACACTCACCATTCTTCAGATTTCCGAGTCATGTACCCGCTGGTACCGCTGAACTCACACTCACCATTCTCCAGATTCCTGAGTCATGTACCCTCTCATGCCGCTGAACTCATATCCACAACATCCCAGATTATCGAGTCATGTATCCGCTGGTGCCACTGAACTCACACTTTCACAATATCGAGTCATGTACCCGCTGGTGCCTCTGAACTCACATCCCGGTCACTCTTTCAGATAGTAAGTCATATATGATCATACCTCTGAACTTTCTTCCTGGAAGAGATCCTCCCTCATGATCTAATACCCGCACTCCTAGTGCACAAAAAGGGTAATCGATCCACAAATTGCTAAAATGGCCATGTCATCATTACCTCTGAGTCGTTTCACTTCCGCCAAAAACAAATCACCCCTTGCATAGAACTTCCATGTCCTCATTACCTCTGAGTCGTGCTATGTACCCTCCTTCATTGAGCCCACTCCTGTCATGTCCTTATTACCTCTGAATGGGAAAGCTCCATCGAAGAAACCTTTATACTTTCCATGTCCTCATTACCTCTGAGTAAGTATGATGACTCCCTTTCGACTTATTATCTGTACCCACAACCGGAGTACGTAAAGGATAATAGGTCCACAAATATTCTCCGCTGAGTCCACTCCTGCCATGTCCTCATTACCTCTGAGTAGGAAGACTCCACGGTAAAACCCCTGTACTTACCATGTCCTCATTATCTTTGAGTAAGTATGTCGTTTCTCTCTCGTCTTATTATCCGTACCCTGAACCAGGGTACGCCAAGGGTAATAGGCCCACAAATGTCCTCTGTTGACCATAAATATCCTCCGTTGAGCCCACTCATGTCATGTCCTCATTACCTCTGAATGGGAAGGCTCCGTCGAAGAAACCTTCATACTTGCCATGTCCTCAGTACCTCTGAGTAAGTATGTTGGTCCCTGCTAAACTTATTGTCCGTATCCAAAACTAGGGTACGTTAGGGGCAATAGGTCCACGAAAAATATCCCAATAAGATGACTATTACAAAGCCAAAGAGTAAAGCAAATATAATCCATTCATTCAGAAATCGGTTACATCCACGACTACAAGCAAGTCAAAGAGGTTCTACATGCAGACAAGAAGAAAAGCGAAACAAAACAAAGACTACAGACAAAAGATAGACATCTAAATCCTAGTTGCAGAAGCGCGTATACCATTCCCTCAACCACCTCACATATGAAGGATACAATTGAGGAAGATCCTCATCCAGAATAGGAGAATAAAAATTTCCAGCACTACCACCCTCAGCAGTTTCGATATTTGGAGGGCTGCCATCCCCCTCAGGTGCCGGTTCTTCTTTTATCGCCTCCTTCTTAACAGAGAGAGACCTCCGGTTGATGACAGGAGGCTGCAGCTCCTCTGACACTGCAATCTCAGCATTCGGGGGAGATACTGCAAGAACCAAAGACGAAGAAAATGAAAACAGTCAGAAGACATTCAGAAATGTTCATGCGGCTCGTTTAAGACAACTCTCATACGGCTTGGACATGGGGTATACCCCCATGCGGCTCAGCCATGGGACGTGTATGCGAACCACGTAGTTTGAGAAGTTCGCGTCAAAGGCTTATGCACGAAGCATGCAGCAAAGCAGGCTCTGTTAGAGTTTCAAAAATACTCAATCATCTACATAATCCTTACCTTTGATGGCAATGTGAACGTCAAGACGAACGGGGGGCACGGAAGTCGAAGACGAGGCCGATTTCTTACTCTTCGCCACAGCCTTCTTTACAGCCTTAGAAGCCCTATGTGCCATTGTTGTCTGTCGGTCAGAGGAAGAAAACAAGACAGGAATCTTAGTCAAGAAGAGTCTAAGAGAGAAGTCTGTAATGCCTGTTGTTCGTATTACGTATTTTGGAATACGTGTACGTATTTTATCTTGTTCCTAGCTTGGTTTATTTTTGCATTTGCATTTCATTAGCTTGGTTCGGTTCGGTTTATGAGGGTTTGGTTTGGGATTGGTTTTATATGGAGAACCCCCTACCTACCACCACCTTTGATATTTATTGCCCTTTCTTATTCTCTCTCTTTATTTATCATCTTCTTCTTCCTCATTTACTTCCTTACCTACCAGAGAGAGGAGAGAGAGGTCTAGGCAAGTGCAACTTGCTTCATGGAGGAACTCCAATTTTATTACTTCATTCTCTTCCTTACTACATTCTAAAGTACTTTAGTACTTGGCATTTTCACTTTCCATAGCTAAATTCTTGTAGATCTAAGTTTATTTTATTTTCGGACTTTTTGGGTTTTGATCTACTTAATCTTGTTATTTTCGAGTTTTGATGGTTCCATGTTGTAGAGAATTTTGTTCTACCCCATTTTGACCTATGGAAGTTCAGATTTAGGCTCCGGATGATGGAGTTATGGAGCTTGAGGACTTGGCTCTCATGGTGTTCTTCTTCTCTGAAATTTTGGAGAAGATGAACAGTGCTTGACTTGACCGCATAAATATTCACGCGACAAGTGTTCTATCCAGCCGCATGACTGAAAGTTCTTGAGCCGCATGAGAGTCGGACTCACTTAGCCGCATAACTCGCTAAATTCCCAACCGCATAAGTTCTGAACTCTGCAGCTGCATGCGCCATTCCCGCTGGCCGCATGAGAGTTGCTTGACCCAGCCGCATGAGGACTTCACCCTGAGCCGCATGAACTCAACACTCGCGAGCCGCATATGCACACTTGCTCCCAGCCGCATGGGCATTGCTCCCCGTAGCCGCATGAGTACTCTTCCCTTCTGAGCCGCATATGGTTCCCTTCCCCCGCAGCCGTATGGGTTGCTTCTTCTCGAGCCGCATGGAACCACACTCTCCCCTCCCCCCCCCGCCGCAAATACCTGATTGGCCAGCTAGCCGTATAAGACCCATTCCCCCAGCCGCATAAGTTTCCTATCTTCCTGACCGCATGTGCCCCCTTGTCTTAGCCGCATGGGATCCAGTGACTCTGGCCGCATGTGCTCTCCTAATTGGGCCGCATGAGTCTACCCTTTCCTGACCGCATATGATGTAGCCGCATGGCTCTTCTATAGTCCTGAATATTGATATTTTATTAGATATTTTACGTCTATTTTATATCCTTACGTCTTTTGGCATGAACTTGATAATCATGAATTTATTTAATATGTTTAGAACTGATAATTGAGCACGACCTGACAGTGACCCGTAGTGGTGCACTCCTGATATGACCAACCTGACATGACCTGTTAGTGGCCCGTCGTGGCGTACTCCTGACAAGAACACTTGACATGATAAACCTGACATGATTATCTTGAACAGCTGTTGCGACGGCTACCTGACATGATATGACCTGACAAGAATGAACATCCTGGACACCGTAGGCGATTGTGCTTGTACAAATAATCCAGTCCTGTCTTGCATCATGTCTAGGAGGGGACTCCTGAGTACCACGGTCAGGAGTACCTACTAAAATGGACTAAGGCTAATAACTAGATTAATACAGTAGTCATGAAGAGATCTCCTAGCTACAGGCAATCCCGTTATCTGGGCGCGCTTGGGATCTGTAGCCTGCCATCGAGTAGGGCACATTTCCAGCACACTGTCATGTGTTGTACCCTTCAAGCTACTTAAGGGTATATGCGTTCCTGGACGGTGTACCCACCTGAATTCAACCCCTAATTTCGACCTGGATAACCTGGATGGTCTGCAGGGCTTGTGGCTGTGGAATAATCTCACTGCATCTTGTTAGTAACTAGGCCTGTGATAACCCTAGTTGGTTAAGTATCAAGCCGTAATTCATGCTTGGCCGTGAAATGATTGAATGGAGTCTAAACCAGTCTAGTCTTGTCCTGATCCTGCTCCAGATTGCTATATGACCTGAATGCCTGTATTTATTTTACCGATAAATGGTGAGAATTCCAAGTTCTGTTCAGACGAAGGGTTACAACCCCGGTCCTTGTTTGGTTTACGGGTTATAACCTGGTTATCTGAATAGTTCCATGGTTATCTCGTCGTATATCATCCTGATGTATTTTCTTTATTTCCAGTTCTTACTTTTATTTATACCCTTGTGCTGATTGCTGGTTTTAGTTCCTAAGTGAAGCTTCCTTTGTGGCACTTGCTCTTTCTGGGGTCTGACCCAGCTGGTTTTGTATGGCCAGATTTCGGAGCAGCTCCAGAGGATCTACCGACTTTCCACCCAGATGGTGGCCACTAGACGGAACCTTGGCAACGAGTGGGTTTATTTTTGATCTCCCACTTTATTGTAAAAATTATTCTTTTGAGGCGTTTAGCCGACGAGCACCTGTTTAGCTCGATTGCACTTTACTTACTGTCTGTCTACGGGCTGTAACATGATTGACAGATCCTAGGGTTGATCATGTATGACTAAACTCTTGCTAGTCCTCATATTTTGTAACGACTAGCTTCATGATCAGCTGAATATGTAATATTTGGGACGCCTTATTATTGTATATTTAATGATCATACATCTTGTAACATTTACTTACTTGCTTATGATTGAGACACTAGGCTTGTTCATGACCATAGGAGACTGTTGGCTTGTAGATAAACCCTCATGTATCTAGACAGCCGTGACCGTATAGCAAGATGGATTCCATTTCATATACGTAGCTGGCTATGTCTGCCCCCGCTCTCCAGTATTCTGGTTCTGGGGCGTGATATGGTCTAAGTGGTGGCCCATGCTGGTCTTGTAAATCAAGATATGTGAGGGTTTATCGGATAGATGTCTCAATCAGTATTCGTCCTTGATCTCTGCTCGTATCTCCTGAATCCCTGGATTCTTGTCCTGATCATATGCTTGTATCGTTGATCTGTCCTAGTCCTTCCTTATTGTTTCCCCATGTCGTCTTCTTCAGCGGCATTGTTTGTGGTCCTGCCGATCAGCATGGCGGAGCACCCTCCGCGGACCAGCAGCAACCTGGAGATCAAGTCTAGCACTCCGGAGTAGCCTCCAGAGTCGAGCCTATTGGAGAAGAGCCCCCAGTTCAGCCAGTTCAGCCTGCCGAGCCGGATGATGGCACTTTGGTAGGTCTCATCAGGACCTTGATAGCTTCTCAAGATCGTCGTGGAGATGCCTTGCAACAGGCAGTGACGGATGCTTTGACCAGAGGAGGTCATCAGGGTAACAGCGGGGCCAACAGCTTCAAGCGTTTGAACCCTCCATTCTTCGACGGTAGTGAAGATGCTATCGCGGCAGATGCATGGCTTCAGGACACAGAGGTGGTTCTAGAAGCAGCCAGGACCCCAGAGAACGAGAAGGTGGCAGTGGTGCGCCTGCAGCTATTGGATCTTGCCCGCAGCTGGTGGGCGGCACAGGCCATTGGATTAGCAGCACCCATTCCATGGGCACTGTTCAGGAAGAGATTCCAGACCAAGTATTTCGATGCTGTAGCCCGATATGATCTACAGACGAGGTTCACCAATCTAAAGCAAGGAGGCAGGACGGTCGACGGATATGCGGCCGAGTTTTCCAGACTCAGTCGGTTTGCTCCCACCTTGGTGGCAACCGAGTATGATAGAGCCCAACGATTTCAGCAAGGGCTTCACCTGGAGATCTTGTTGGCAGTCGAGCAGTTTGAGCATCAAACTTTTGATGCAGTCTTGAGAGCAGCCCAGAGGCATGAGTATACCTCCCAGAGGATTGTGGATAGGACCGGAGGTCGGAAAAGATCTCACGGCCAGATGAATCAGTCTTCAGCACCAGCCCAGGCAGCCAGGGCCTTGACCATTGGAGCTCCGAGGCGGGCGACCTCAGTGACGTCGGTTCAGCATTCCACCCCGACGTACCCTCAGCAGCAACAGCAGAAGCAGAAGCAGTCTTCCGCAGTGGGATGTTCTCATTGTGGAAAGCCAGGCCATGTGGTGGCAGAGTGTTGCAGGGCACAGAGATTGTGTCTGGCTTGTGGAGCACCAGACCATAGGGTTGGATCCTGCCCGAATAAGGGTGGTTCATCATCGTTTAATCTTTCTAGCTCTTCGATGAGAGGACCAGCACCAGTCCAGCAGCAGCAGCAGCAGCAGTACCCATTGTCGAGGCCCTTGCCGCCTCAGTCCCAGATGTTCCAGCAGCAGAACCCCCAGCAGCATGCACAAGCCGAAGCCTTGAGTCAGAGCAGGCAGCGAGGATTCCAGCAAAGGGGACCAGCACCCCGAGGGCACGGTCAGGCTATGGTGATGACCGCAGAGGAAGGATTAGCACCAGGAGAGGTAGTGGCAGGTACTATTCTCGTCAACTCCTTTCTAGCTTCAGCTTTATTTGATTCTGGTGCATCGCATTCTTTTTTGTCTGCACGATTCGCGACACGGGTAGGATTGGAGCCCGAGTCATTATCAGTAAGGCTCAATATACTTACTGGTAACGGACTTGTGGGAGTAGATAGAGTGTTTTCCTCGTGTCGAATCGTAGTTAGCGGTAGAGAATTTCCCGCTAGATTGATAGAGTTCCCGATGGCCGATTACGATGTGGTCCTAGGGATGGATTGGTTGAGGAACCAGTATGCTAGAATAGACTGCCACATTGGCAGGATTGTTTTTAGCATTCCAGGCGAGCCAGAGTTTTACTTTTTCCGAGGTAAAGTTGAGCCTTCTCCTCCGATATTGCGGATGGCAGTAACAGCAGTACAGTTGCCCAGGATAGTGGATGAGTTCCCAGATGTTTTCCCAGAAGAGCTACCAGGTATGCCTCCAGAACGGGAGATCGAGTTCACTATAGACTTGATTCCCGGGACAGCTCCAGTGTCAGAAAGAGTCTACAGGATGGCACCGTCAGATTTAGAGATATTGTACAAGATGATTGAAGAACTCAGAACCAAGGGATTCATTCGTGCTAGTGGATCGCCTTGGGGAGCCCCGATGCTTCTTGTGAAAAAGAAGGATGGTACGTCCAGGTTATGTGTTGATTATCGTACCTTAAACTCCGTGACAATCAAGAACAGATACCCTCTTCCGAGGATAGATGACTTGTTTGATCAACTCAAAAGGGCTTCAGTATTCTCGAAGATTGATTTGCGCTCAGGTTATCATCAGATCAGAGTCAGAGAGCAGGACATCCCGAAGACAGCTTTTAGATCGAGATATGGGCATTGGGAGTTCCTTGTTATGCCCTTTGGAGCAACCAATGCGTCGACAGTATTCATGGACCTCATGAATCGCATCTTCATGCCCTACTTGGATCAGTTTGTGATTGTGTTCTTGGATGACATCCTGGTCTACAGCAAGAGTGAGGCGGAGCATGAGCAGCATCTCCGTGTGGTTCTTCAGACTCTCAGGGAGCACCAGTTATATGCCAAGTTCAGTAAATACGAGTTCTGGCTCGATCGTATTTTGTACTTGGGTCATATCATCACTCGAGGAGGAGTAGAAGAAGATCCCCAGAAGATTGTGGCCATTGAGTCATGGCCAGTGCCCAGCACAGTTGCAGAGGTTCGTAGTTTTCTTGGATTGGCCGGCTACTACCGGCGGTTTATTTCAGATTTTGCTCGAATTTCAGCGCCATTGACGCAGTTAACCCGCAAGGATGCGTAGTTTGCTTGGACAGCGGAGTGTCAGAGTTCTTTTGAGCAGTTGAAGCGAGGCCTGATAACAGCTCCCATTCTCACGCTTCCCGATGGGACCGAAGGATTCTCAGTGTATTGTGATGCTTCAGACAGAGGTTTAGGATGTATTCTGATACAGCATGGGAAAGTAATAGCTTATGCGTCACGACAACTTCGTGATCATGAAAGAAATTACCCAACCCATGACTTGGAGCTGGCAGCAGTAGTATTTACACTTAAGTTGTGGAGGCACTATTTGTATGGAGATAGGGTGGAGATTTTCATCGACCGCAAGAGTCTGAAGTATGTTTTCACTCAGAAGGATCTTAACATGCGTCAGAGGAGATGGCTAGAGCTTCTTGTGGATTATGATATCAATTTGCAGTATCATCCCGGGAAGGCCAATGTTGTTGCAGATGCTTTGAGCAGGAGAGCCGGAGTTTATTTAACAGCGCAACCAGAGCTGTTAGCAGATCTTCAGAAGATGGGTATAGAAGTTGTTCTCCCTTCCAGTGTAGCATTGATGGCAAGTATGCAAGTTCAGTCCACTATAGTCGAGAGGATCCGGATGGCGCAGTCAGCAGATTCCAAGCTTCAGCGACTCAGAGCAGAGTGTAAGGCAGGATGAAGACCAGAACTATGCATTCATGAGGAAGATACACTTCGACATGGAAAGCGTCTTTGTGTACCCAGTAGAGATATCAGGCAGGAGATCATGGCAGAGGCGTACAGTTCTCAGTATTCCATCCATCCTGGCAGTACGAAGATGTACCGTAATATCCGACAGCATTTCTGGTGGAATGGCATGAAGCGGGAGATAGCTCGGTTTGTCTCTCGGTGTTTGGTTTGCCAACAAGTCAAGGCCGAACATCAGAGACCAGCAGGACTTCTTCAGCCCTTACCGATTCCAGAATGGAAGTGGGAGCATGTAACCATGGATTTCGTGACTGGATTACCTAGATCCCCAGCTGGCAGAGATGCTATCTGGGTTATAGTTGATCGGCTCACGAAGGTAGCTCACTTCCTCCCGTTCAGAGTTGGTCAGTCGACGGCTCAGCTAGCAGAGATGTACCTCAGGCAGATTGTCAGGTTGCACGGTATGCCAGTCAGTATCACCTCGGACCGAGATTCATGATTTATGTCGCACTTTTGGCGTAGCTTGCAAGAGAGTTTGGGAACTCGTCTCCAGTTCAGTTCAGCATATCACCCGCAGATAGATGGCCAGTCGGAGCATACGATCCAGACTCTTGAAGACATGTTGCGGTCTTGCACACTTGACTTCGGTGGTTCATGGGAAGATCACTTGCACCTGGTAGAATTCTCGTACAACAACAGTTTCCAGGCCAGTATCCAGATGGCACCGTTCGAGACACTGTATGGTAGGAAGTGCAGATCCCCACTAGCCTGGGATGATGTTGGAGAGAGACAAATGCTTGGTCCAGAAATGATCGCTCAGACAGTTGAGGTGGCCAGGAGAGTCCGAGCTCATCTTAGAGTTGCCCAAGATCGCCAGCGCCATTGGGCCGATTCTCATCGGCGCCCTCTCGAGTTTTCGGTCGGCGATCATGTATTCCTGAGGATTTTGCCTAACCGTAGCGTCATTCATTTCGGCGTACGGGGAAAGCTTAGTCCTAGGTACATAGGACCGTTTGATATTCTGGAGCGAGTAGGAGATGTATCCTATCGTCTCGCTCTTCCGCCGTCGCTAAGCGAGGTGCATAACGTGTTCCATGTATCCCAATTACGACGGTATATCCCAGACCCGAGCCACATCCTGGATCATTCGGAATTGGTTGTTGGTTCCAACCTTTCGTATGAGGAGAGGCCCGTGTCTATATTGGACCAGAGAGAGAAGATCCTCAAGAACAAGACTATCAAGTTAGTCCGAGTTGCTTGGGGTCATCACTCTTTGGGGGAGTCAACGTGGGAGCGTGAGGATGATATCCGATCGCGATATCCCGACTTGTTTGACTCGTGAGGTATAATGTCTTTCTTATGCCTCATACCTTCGATTCCTTGCTTGCATGATTGATTGACTGCCTAGTTATAGCTTGCATGTGATTAATGTAGCTTGTCATTGCTCCTTTAGCCTCTTGATTAAATTCTGACGACGGAATTCTTTTAAGGTGGGTAGAGTTGTAATGCCTGTTGTTCGTATTACGTATTTTGGAATACGTGTACGTATTTTATCTTGTTCCTAGCTTGGTTTATTTTTGCATTTGCATTTCATTGGCTTAGTTCGGTTCGGTTTATGTAGGTTTGGTTTGGGATTGGTTTTATATGGAGAACCCCCTACCTACCACCACCTTTGATATTTATTGCCCTTTCTTATTCTCTCTCTTCATTTATCATCTTCTTCTTCCACATTTACTTCCTTACCTACCAGAGAGAGGAGAGAGAGGTCTAGGCAAGTACAACTTGCTTCATGGAGGAACTCTAATTTTATTACTTCATTCTCTTCCTTACTACATTCTAAAGCACTTTAGTACTTGGCATTTTCACTTTCCATGGCAAGATTCTTGTAGATCTAAGTTTATTTTATTTTTAGACTTCTTGGGTTTTGATCTACTTAATCTTGTTATTTTCGAGTTTTGATGGTTCCATGTTGTAGAGAATTTCGTTCTACCCCATTTTGACCTATGGAAGTTCGGATTTAGGCTCCGGATGATGGAGTTATGGAGCTTGAGGTCTTGGCTCTCATGGTGTTCTTCTTCTCTGAAATTTTAGAAAAGATGAACAGTGCTTGACTTGACCGCATGAATATTCACGCGACAAGTGTTCTATCCAGCCGCATGACTGGAAGTTCTTGAGCCGCATGAGAGTCGGACTCACTTAGCCGCATAACTCGCTAAATTTCCAACCGCATAAGTTCTGAACTCTGCAGCCGCATGCGCCATTCCCGCTGGCCGCATGAGAGTTGCTTGACCCAGCCGCATGAGGACTTCACCCTGAGCTGCATGAACTCAACACTCGCGAGCCGCATATGCACACTTGCTCCCAGCCGCATGGGCATTGCTCCCCGCAGCCGCATGAGTACTATTCCCTTCTGAGCCGCATATGGTTTCCTTCCCCCGTAGCCGCATGGGTTGCTTCTTCTCGAGCCGCATGGAACCACACTCTCCCCCCTGCCGCATGTACCTGATTGGCCAGCTAGCCGCATAAGACCCATTCCCCCAGCCGCATGAGTTTCCTATCTTCCTGACCGCATGCGCCCCCTTGTCTTAGCCGCATGGGATCCAGTGACTCTGGCCGCATGTGCTCTCCTAATTGGGCCGCATGAGTCTACCCATTCCTGACCGTATATGATTTAGCCGCATGGCTCTTCTATAGCCCTGAATATTGATATTTTATTGGATATTTTACGTCCATTTTATATCCTTACGTCTTTTGGCATGAACTTGATAATCATGAATTTATTTAATATGTTTAGAACTGATAATTGAGCACGACCTGACAGTGACCAGTAGTGGTGCACTCCTGATATGACCAACCTGACATGACCGGATAGTGGCCCGTCGTGGCGCACTCCTGACAAGAACACTTGACATGATACACCTGACATGATTATCTTGAACAGCTGT
This sequence comes from Iris pallida, assembly GCA_029216955.1. NCBI lineage: Eukaryota > Viridiplantae > Streptophyta > Magnoliopsida > Asparagales > Iridaceae > Iris > Iris pallida. The sequence goes on along the minus strand of JANAVB010013763.1, from coordinate 50,675 downwards.
TACAACGGCTACCTGACATGACATGACCTGACAAGAATGAACATCCTGGACACCGTTGGCGATTGTGCTTGTATAAATAATCCAGTCCTGTCTTGCATCATGTCTAGGAGGGGACTCCTGAGTACCACGGTCAGGAGTACCTACTAAAATGGACTAAGGCTAATAACTAGATTAATACAGTAGTCATGAAGAGATCTCCCAGCTACAGGCAATCCTGTTACCTGGGCGTGCTTGGGATCTGTAGCCTGCCGTCGAGTAGGGCACATTTCCAGCACACTGTCATGTGTTGCACCCTTCAAGCTACTTAAGGGTATATGCGTTCCTGGACGGTGTACCCACCTGAATTCAACCCCCAATTTCGACCTGGGTAACCTGGATGGTCTGCAGGGCTTGTGGCTGTGGAATAATCTCACTGCATCTTGTTAGTAACTAGGCCTGTGATAATCCTAGTTAGTTAAGTAACAAGCCGTAATTCTTGCTTTGCCGTGAAATGATTGAATGGAGTCTAAACCAGTCTAGTCTTGTCCTGATCCTGCTCCAGATTGTTATATGACCTGAATGCCTGTATTTATTTTACCGATAAATGGTGAGAATTCCAAGTTCTGTTCAGACGAAGGGTTACAACCCCGGTCCTTATTTGGTTTACGGGTTGTAACCTGGTTATCTGAATAGTTCCATGGTTATCTCGTCGTATATCATCCTGATGTATTTTCTTTATTTCCAGTTCTTACTTTTATTTATACTCTTGTGCTGATTGCTGGTTTTAGTTCCTAAGTGAAGCTTCCTTTGTAGCATTTGCTCTTTCTGGGGTCTGACCCAGCTGGTTTTGTATGGCCAAATTTTGGAGCAGCTCCAGAGGATCTACCGACTTTCCAGCCAGATGGTGGCCACTAGACGGAACCCTGGCAACGAGTGGGTTTATTTTTGATCTTCCACTTTATTGTAAAATTATTCTTTTGAGGCGTTTAGCCGACGAGCACCTGTTTAGCTCGATTGCACTTTACTTACTGTCTGTCTACGGGCTGTAACATGATTGACAGATCCTAGGGTTGATCATGTATGACTAAACTCTTGCTAGTCCTCACATTTTGTAACGACTAGCTTCATGATCAGCTGAATATGTAATATTTGGGACGCCTTATTATTGTATATTTAATGATCATACATTTTGTAACATTTACTTACTTGCTTATGATTGAGACACTAGGCTTGTTCATGACCATAGGAGACTGTTGGCTTGTAGATAAACCCTCATGTATCTAGACAGCCGTGACCGTATAGCGAGATGGATTCCATTTCATATACGTAGCTGGCTATGTCTGCCCCCGCTCTCTAGTATTCTGGTTCTGGGGCGTGACAAAGTCCGTCCAAATACCCTTCTATTTATAGAGAAAGGAGGACCACAGACCGATGCCTCGTACGATGTAGTCGACTCTTCGGCTATCGAGACAAACTAGCTAATTAAAGACTAGAAACTCTTGGGATCCTGCCCCAAAAAGATTTGCACGCATGGCATAATGACGTGGCAAAGAGCTCATGCGGTTGAAATGGCCATGCGGCTGAAACAACTCTGCGGCTCGAAAGTTGATGCAGCTGAAAATATCCATGCGGCCAAGACGTCTATGCAGCTAGGACCTCATATGCGGCTAGAAGAGTTTGCACATAGCCATGCTTCTTATTCAAAGTATTTCAATTTTGCAAATTGAAAACTTTGAAGGGGGTCTTGTAGAAGCATGAAAAACAAAAAAGAAAGATCCATGCGGCCAGGGAACCCCATGCGACTCAGATAGCCCATGCGGCTCAAAGATTCATGCGGCACGAGGGACTATGCGGCTCAAAACGTTCCATGCGGCTCAGAAGAGAAGACACGTGGCTTGTAAACAGTTCTCCCCTCTGCCCTATACTGCATTAATTACATTGACGGCTGACCGCTTTGACGAAACGACAAGCCTGACACAAAGAGGCAATTATGACTCTGTCATAATGACAGAATCCTAGGAAATCAAAGAAAATCTCTGGCACAACCCACCGAGATCCAGAAAACACCACACAGCCTAGACACGTGGACAGTCATATGCGGCTCAAGCGGAGACTCTCCATACGGCTCAGGCCGAAGTTGCCCTATGCGGCCCAGATCGAAACAGCCCTATACGGCTCACAAGGATCATCTACATGCGGCTCACTACCCATTATATGGTCCAGATTATCATGTGGTTCAAATATTCGGAGGACACTCCCCAGGCAGCCCTGACACGTGGCTAGGCTTATGCGGCTCAACCCTTATGCGGCTCAATCCTTATGCGGCTTAGTGACTCCCAGGACACGTGTCATAAAGCCAATCAATTTTCCAGATTTACTACAATGAAAGATTGGGTCAAATCCCAATAATCTGGGATACGTGGCAGAGAATAAATTAAACTTATTCATTCAGATTCGCAGACATCAGCAAATCATCATCACGGAGATTTATTCCAATTAGTATTAATTACTGATAGGATTTGGTGTAATCTACACTAAATGGCCCAGATTCATCATACTCAAGATTAATGGCCCAGATTGATCAATCAACAGGCTGTCGCCACTCTAAGGGACAATCATTGCAAACCCTAATGATTGCATTCCCTTTTTATAAATAGTAAGGTGCCATTCCCTTGCAAAGAGGACCCCTTTTTGAGATCAGAGAGAGCACCAAAATACTTGGAGAGAAAAAGCAGAGAGAGAGCAAAAAGAGCATTTCTTCAACGCCAAGCAATCTTCTGGAGCAAAGGCTGCATACCGATCGTCCAAGGAGTAAGGCAGAGTTGCTGTAGCTTTCTCGAGCCTCTATCGTCACCCCCCAGAATCTAAAATAAACAATTGTACTTAGACTGCTGTACCTAGGCTTTCGTCCCTAGACTTTCTTTGTACAAGCGAGTTTGTAACGTGAAGTAAAAGTCCAGTCCTCCGATAATTGGTCTGCTCTTTTATATTTCATGGCAAATAACATAACCTGTCTAGATTCTTGTGTATTGATTAGGGCATGGGGGAGTAAAAATAGTCATGTGAACAATTCTAAAGTAGTGTAATCATGTACAAACTCTTTAGTGTAATCATGTGCAAATCAAGCCGTTCACATGTCTATCTTGTACTCTAAATCACATAGTCACTTACAGTTCTCTATTATCATATATAGATAGCTCTGTTTATCAGTTTCTCCCATCTTTTCATGCTTAATTCTTATAGCATTTTATGTATCTTAGCCTATCACATGATTTATATTTCTTGTCAAGTTATGAACTGCGTGAGATGTATTGTGCTCGTTTCCGTCCTGATTGGATTGTTAAAAATATTACAGGTGATGAGGAGGAGTTCTGTCCTATATATTATGGCATAGGCTTAGATGACACCGGTGACTTGGACTCTCAGGAGGATCCTATAGTTGCTGAAGACTTGCCTATTGACTAGATTAGATCTCTAGACTATCTTTCCATTAGTTGTCTTATTTCATGTACTTTCAGTTTCTGGATATTGGTGATGTTGTACATTCAGATATTACTCTCATTTTTAGCTGGTTGGAGATTATTTCTTTTATCTTTACATCTATTCTCTTTATTCTACCTTAGATGCTGTGATTGAGTTGTACCTTTATATTGTTCTCCTTTTGGAGTGTATATCATTATACAAGTATGGTTATTGCTAGATGTTGTGACCTATGACAGTGTTCTATCGCCGATACTGAGGCGTAGGCTGGACGTACCCACTTTTTGTGCCCTTATACTGGGTGCAGGTCGTGACACATTTCTAGTGGTGTCCCATGGAGGTCTAGTCGCAACTAGTGCGATTTCGTAGCGGAACTCGGATTAGAGTATCGTTACAGCCTGCAGTAGGATATAGGATATAAGTTAAGGTACTCAATCACATTAGAAAAACTCTTATCAAATTCTTGCTGCTAATTGCCTTCTTTTGAAATGAACTGTCCTCCTTTGATTATATCGCTTCCTTCTCAGTAAATGATTCTTTGTTTTGATCTGTCTTTCGGATGGTGGAGACACGATTACAGCGCTCTGGTCAAAAGGATACCGCTGAGAGGTCTACCACTTCTCGCCCGACTCAGCACGGCCCGGAGGCCACAATACCTCTTATTCCTTCTCAGGTGGGACCATCTACAACTTTTAGGGGTGCTCCTCCACCGGGACTGCCCCAGGTGTTCAGGGGATGCAACCACCACCACCTCAGGGGAGTGTTGATACGGGGCAGTTCTTTGCCTTTATGTAGCAGATGATGGAGACTCAGCGACGCCAGACAGAGGATATGAGGCAGGACATTGACAATGCCCATCAGTTAGCCATGGTGGCAGTAGAGAAGGTGACTACCCAACCACAGGAAGGGCAGATATAGTCGTACCAGCCGAGGACTCCAGGCATTCAGGACTTCCAAAAGATGCGGCAACGAGACTTTAAGGGTACCTAGGGTATCCTATATGCCGACGACTGGATCGAGCATATAGAGGAGATCTTTCATCTCGCGGAGATACCAGCTAGGCTTCAGATAGAAGCAGCGGGCAGCCAGATACAGGACCTTGCCCGCACATGGTACCAGACCGACCCCAGGGTTGGTACACAGGGGCAGACTTGGGTAGATTTCAAGAAGCTCTTCAAGGAGAAGTTCTTTCCCGACATATCACTTGGAGCCTTGGAGACGCAGTTCGAAAATCTGGTCCAGGGGAACCAGACAGTAGAGGAGTACGTCGGAGAGTTCTGCCATCTGGGCAGATTTGTGGAGGGCCTGAACGAGACAACGAAGGCTAGGAGATTCAAGAAGGGCTTGATTAAGGAAGTTAAGTCCTTGACCAAGAGCAGCAGAAATGCTACTTTCGAGGAGATTTTGACAGGAGCTATGGCAGCGGAGGACGACCTCAAACTGAAACTGAAGAGAGGTCGTGATTCATATGGAGCCAGCGGCAGTGGAGGCCGGGCCAAGAGGCCCCATTATTAGCAGCAACATCAGCAGAAGTCGTTCCAGCAGCAGTAGTTCTAGAGTCAGGGTCGTGCACCTTTTCAGCCGAAGGAGACACAACAGGTGCCTAGATAGCAGCAAGTCAGCAGTTACACTTTCTGCAAGAAGCAAGGATATGTATGGAACGAGTGTAGGAAGAGGCTAGAAAAGTGCCTCCTTTGTGGTTCAGCAAAGCACCAGCTGAAGGACTGTCCCATGTCTTTGGGACGTACAACTCAGGTAGCAGGAGCCAAGGCTCCGGCAGGACAACAGAAGGGACCATTGCCGACCGAGCATCAGAAGTTTACCCAGCACCAACAGCAGACCAGAGGAGGTCAGCAAGGACGAGCCTTCGCCTTGTCAGCCGAGGATACAGAGGCAGTGGGAGATTTGATAGCAGGTTCTGTTCTTCTCGACTCCTTTCCTGTATTCGCTTTGTTTGATTCGGGGGCTTCCCATAGTTTTGTGTCTGTATCTTTTGCTATTAAACACCAACTTTCTTCTGAAGCATTGCCTAGGACTTGCAAGATCACGACTGGGGGTGGTATCATCCTCGTCCGTGATGTTTGCAAGGATCGGAGAGTAGTTTTGGAAGGCCGAGAACTGGATGTGAGTCTGCTCGTAATGCCATTGCCGAACTACGATATTATACTCGATATGGATTGGTAGACCAGGCACTATGCCAGTATAGATTATAGCGGTGGTAGAATTTTTTTCAAAGTGCTAGGAGAGCTAGAGTTCGAGTTCACCAGACGAGAGATGGACCAGAGCAGCAGAGTCTTCTGTGGAGCTTCAGTAGAGGAGCAGAGCGTGCCACATCCATTGATAGCTGAGTTCATGGATGTATTTTTGGAGGAGTTGCCAGGGTTACATCCGGACAGAGATATAGAGTTCTCTATAGATTTGGTGTCCGGCACTGAGCCGATATCTCAGCACGTCTATAGAGTGAACAACAACGAGCTAGTGGAGTTAAAGAAGTAGGTGGATGAGTTGTAGGACAAAGGCTTGATCCGATCTAGTTCTTCACCATGGGGTATACCAGTACTCTTTTTGTCGAAGAAGGATGGGTCGGTACAGATGTGTATCGACTACAGGGCTCTGAACAGCCTCACGATCAAGAACAAGTACCCGCTGTCGAGGATAGAAGATCTGTTCGATCAGTTGAGCAGAACGAATGTATTCTCCAAAATTAATCTAAGGTTAGGTTACCATCAAGTAAAGGTGAAGAAGGAGGACATTCTGAAGACAGTATTCAGGACACGGTATGGCCAGTTTGAATTCGTGGTGATGCCGTTTGGGTTAACTAATGCCCGGACGGTATTCATGAACTTGATGAACAAGGTATTCCACCAGTACTTTGACAAGTTCGTGGTGGTGTTCATCGACGATATCTTGGTATACTCGAAGACCCCAGAAGAGCACGAGGAGCATCTGAGAGTGGTTCTGGAGACTCTCAGGAAGGAGCAGCTTTACGGCAAGCTTTCGAAGTGTGAGTTCTTTTTGGACCAAGTTGATTTTCTGGGTCATGTTGTGACCGAAGATGGGATCTCAGTAGACCCAAAGAAGATCAGAGCAGTTGAGGCATGGACAGCACCGAGTTCAGTTACGGAGATCCGGAGCTTTATGGGATTAGCAGGCTACTACAGGAGGTTCTTTTAGGATTTTTCTCGAATTGCATAGCCATTGACTAGGCTGACCCGGAAGGACGCAGAGTTTATCTGGTCAGTAGAATGTCAGATTGCTTTCGATGAGTTGAAGAAGCGACTGACAACAGCCCCAATTTGGACATTGCCATCAGGATCAGGCGGGTTCACTATCTACAGTGATGCCTCAGGGAAAGGGTCTGGGTTGTGTCTTACAGCATAATGGGAAGGTAATTACCTATGCATCCAGGCAATTATGTCCGCATAAGAAGAAATACCCTACCCATGACTTGGTGTTGGCGGCAGTTATCTTTGCTCTTAAGTTGTGGAAGCACTATTTATACGGAGAGCATGTGGAGATCTTACAGACCACAAAAGCTTGAAGTATGTGTTTACACAGAAAGAGCTCAATATGAGACAGCATAGGTGGTTGGAGTTGATGAAGGACTTCAACATTTCCTTATAGTATCATCCAGGAAAGGCCAACGTGGTTGTCGATGCCTTGAGTGGGTATCCGATAGCTATGTGTTTGACGATGGATCGTCACTTATTAGCAGATTTAGAGAGCCTGGGGATCGAGATGATTGTGCCAGGAGTTCAGATACAGATGTAGGGCCTTCAAATTCAGTCGAAACCTGATAGAAAGGATCAAGCTGACTCAATTCGAGGATGTTACTCTATGGTGTATTCGAAGCAGGTTCGACCAAGATTGGTGGATGATGAGTTTATTCTTACAGAGGACGACGTATTGAGGAACAGTTCCAGAATGTGTGTGCCTAGCAGAGAGCTTCAGGAGCAGGTTATGCAGGAGGCCCATCGTTCTCAGTACTCTATGCATCCAGGTGCCAACAAGATGTATAGGGATCTGAAGGAGCATGTATGGTGGTATGGGATGAAGCCAGATATTTAGTCCGTCAGCAGGTTAAGGCAAGAGAGGCAGAGGCCAGAGGACTGTTACAGCCATTGCCCATCCTAGAGTGGAAGTGGAAGCACATCACGATGGACTTTGTTTCTGGATTACCGCGTACTCCAGGAGAAAAAGACGTAATTTGGGTCATCATAGACATGTTGACCAAATCAGCCCACTTTTTGCCATTTAAAGTGGGTACGTTGACTGGAGAGACTATCTGAGATAGTATATACGGCAGATTGTCAGGATACATGGAGTTCCGGTGAGCATTGTCTCGGATCAGGATAGTCGCTTTACTTCCCATTTCTGGAGGAGTCTACAGACTAGTTTGGGCACTCAACTCAAGTTCAGTACTGTATACCACCCTCAAACGTACGAACAGTCAAAAAGGACTATTCAGACACTCGAAGACATGCTGCAGGACTTGTATTTTGGATTTTGGAGGCTCTTGGGAGGATTATTTTCATTTAGTAGGAGTTTGCATACAACAACAGTTTCTAGGCCAGCATTGGGATGTCACCATTTCGAGGCATTATACGGGCATAGATGTAGTACACCCTTGTCTTGGGATAACGTTGGAGATCGAGCTTTATTGGGACCTGAGATGGTTATTGACGCAGCCGAGAAGGTGAAGCTCATCAGAGATCGCTATGACAAACAGCGGCATTGGCCGATAGCCATCGAAGACCTTTGCAGTTTGAGGTACAGCTTAGACTTTGGATTAGGATTTTGTTTGTTTTATGATTTATGTTTGATCATGTGATTGTTATAGTTAAGTTGAGACCATGTTTGTGCTAGGTTGGAGATCTGGTATTCTTGAGGATATCTCCGACTGCGTGGTACTATTCGCTTTGGGGGAGTTGGAAAGCTTAGTCCATATTTATCGGACCTTTCATCATCAGCGGAAGAGTCGGTGATGTGTCATACTAGACTGGACATGCCCCCTGCAATAGATGGAGTCCATAATGTATTTCACGTGTCGTAGTTGAGACGGTATGTGGCAGATACCAACCATGTACTGGACCATTTCGAGATCGAGGTGGGCCCTACTCTTAGTTATCCAGAACAGCATGTGGAGATTCTGGATCGACGGAAGAAGGTGCTGAGGAACCAGACGATACCCTTGGTTCGCGTAGCTTGGAAGCACTTTAGGTGAGTCTACCTGGGAGAGGGAGGACGAGATGCGCGAGAAATACCCTTATCTTTTTCCGCCGTGAGGTATGACTTTTCTATCATTCTCACCTATTCAGTTTTGTCTTTAATTTGGAGGACAAAATTCTTTTAAGGAGGGTAGATTTGTCACACCTATTTTTCTATTTAGGGGTATTTTTGTAATTATAAATTCTTTTGATTATTTTCATATATTATATTATTGGTGTAGTGATTTTTTGGCCTTTTGATAGTATAAGCTTGGTGCAAACCTAGCCTACTGTCTCACCATGACTTAGTGACCTAGTAGCATAATTTTTTATGGTTAGTAATCCTATTCTAGTTAGTCTCAGGTTAGAAGCTATTTAGCAAGCTTTTGATTAGAGGCTAGTTAGAAACTTTTTTATTTAATGTTTTATTTTAACCATAAAAGAGGCCCAAACTCAACCATTAGGAAACCCTAGCCCATTATATTGTGGTCGGCCAAGCTAGGTCAAGGAGCCTATTTAATATCTCCTATTGAGAATTCTTTTCTTTTTCAATTCCTTCTCTCTTGGCAAAAACCTAAGTAAGTATCCCTCCTATCGTTTTTCATTTCTTCTCCTTTTAAACCCTAGTCTTTTGTATTAGGTTCTGATCTTTGTTTATAAATTATTGATGGTGAGGAAATTCAGAAATAAGTGCATTAGAGTTTTAGAGCCGCAAGAAGGATCTTCACATTTGGAGCTTTCTATAGGAAATTCATCTCAATAGGTAATCTCTCCAAAACCCCTTAATTCCATGAATTTTTCCCGTAGATGCATCCATCTAGGTGTCCCCTAGCTATAGGATAAGTTTCATAGAAATTGATAGTGGTTTGGTGTCCGTATCGGACACGTATCAGTATTTTGTGTTTGTGTTTGATGAAATGCCCCAAAGGTATTTTTATTCAAAATTTTGAAATCTAATTGAATGGATTTGTAGATCTATACATGACTTTTGATTTTGTATGGGACTGAGGCACGTTTTGAGTCGTGTTCGTATCCAGAATCGGACACTGAACCAGAACACGAGACACGCGCACACGTGCCCTGCTACCATCCCCCAATTTTTCCTCTGTGTAAGCCACGTAGACATGTGTCATTTGGCACAGGGGTGGTGGCAGACACTGTCAGGCCACCCCTCGAGTTTTATACACTCTCGTGTCGTATCGGACATGGGATCTAGCCCGCACTAATTTTGTACAGACACTGCACACACAGTTCAGTCGCGTTTGATACACATCTCGTATGACACGAGGACACATCATGGTCATGTTTCAGGGTGTCGACCCTCTAACCCTAGTCCCCCTCGACTACTGTACACGAGCACGACCATTCTCGTGCTAGTGTGTTTAGCCCAGTCGAGCTCGACATGGACGCGCGAGGCAGCCTTCACTGTCTGTTCTGTTACGTTCTGCATTTTGAATTTTAACAGTGTCCTTATTTTTGGACACGTGAGGACACTACTGGACATGTGGGCCCTATGACTGTGCACATGTATTCCTATTTAAATTGTGTTTACTTCTTTAATTTGTTTCGAATTGAAAGTATCAATATCATGGGTTCATTCTCAATTTTTTTTGACAGTTTTTGAATTAGATTTTAAATTCGATTTTAAGGATGAGTTACTATTTTGAAAAGTTTTTTGATGGTTGATTTCAAGTCCACATTGTTTTCATCCCAAATTAATTTGAATTCGTTTTATTTTGAGATGAGTTGGTTTACTTTCGAAAATTCGTTTGAGAGTGGCCTTCGAATCTACTGATATTTGAAGTATCAGGATCCTTGGTGTTCGTTTATGATTTTCAGACATTAGTTTTGAAATATTAACCCACAGTTACTTGGATTGTTGATTCATATTGATTTGATATTGCTTTCATTGTCGATTTTGGCTAAACATTGGGATTCCCTGTTGAAACTCTCGAGTTGGTTTACCCTTGCAATCTCAGGTTTTGAACTGAGTTAATACTCAGTGTATGAATTGATGTCAAACCCAGGTTTTGAACTGAACTTCTTTTTCAGTTTTTTTGAAACTATGAAACTTGGTTCGTACCAAGGTTTGGGTTTTATATTGGTTTTCAGGATTCTTAGAGTTCTCATATTTATTCGTTTTCCCTATTTCCATTTTTCCCTTCACTATCACACATACTTTGCTATAAATATAACTTTCCCTTACTGTACAGTTACACTCACACACACACCCCCAGTACACATACACACAGGTATAGCTCTCATAGGTATATATATATATATATATATATATATATATATATATATATATATATATATTATATATATATGCCTATATATATATATATATATATATATATATATATTTAATATTATATATATATATATAAAATTATTATATATATATATATATATATATATATATATATATATTATTATATATATATATATATATATTTTTTTTTTTATTTTTTTTTATTTTATATATATATATATATATATATATATATATATATATATATATATATATATATATATATATATATATATAAAATATATATATATATATATTTGTGTATATATATATATGATTAGTGAATGTGATACCTAAAGTACTTAATGTATATGTTGTGATTGTAAATAGATATAGTCTAAGAGTTAATGAGTTAGATTAGGATTGACCCATGAGCCTAAATTGGCCTAGTTGATTATCAAGTCGACCAAGTTGACAAAAGTCAACTTTATGTCAAACTTGATCCAAATCGACTCAAATGAGCTTAGAATGACTAGATGATTTGTGTTTGACTAAAAACTAGTAAACATACTAGTTGACTTATGGTAGACCAGGTTTGACCATATTGACCAGACTTGACCAAGGGTTGACTTTGACCAAGAAGGACCTAGAATCATTTAGAGTGCATTGTAGGCTATTCTTATTTCATATTGGACATGTTGTGACCTGTGTTGCTCTAAATAGGACTCAGATACTCCAGCCCAGACTCATATTCTGGATATCAGGCGGGTATATTCTCTGACAGTTTCATACTTGTTAGGAATTATATTCTTGTCATAGTTTAATTTACTTGATGTTGAAACGACGTTATCACGGATTAGTACTATATGGATCTTTACATGAGATGTTATCCCCCTCGGGTGCATCGAATATATCGTGTCATGTACTTTTCACGATCATCATGTATTCTGTGGACTCTTATTATTCATGTATACTCATGTGCTCTCATGTACTCTCATGAGCTTCATGTATAAACTATCATGTACAATAACTTAACCTATCTAGATCCTTGTGTATTAATTGGGGCATAGGGGAGTAGAAATAGTCATGTGAACAATTCCAAAGTAGTGTAATCATGTACAAACTCTTTAGTGTAATCATGTTCAAATCAAGTCGTTCACATGTCTATCTTGTACTTTAAATCACATAGTCACTTACAGTTCTCTATTATCATATATAGATAGCTCTGTTTATCAGTTTCTCTATTCTTTTCATGCTTATTTCATACAGCGTGTCATGTATCTTAGCCTATCACATGCTTTATATTTTCTGTCAAGTTATGAACTGCATGAGATGTATTGTGCTCGTTCCCGTCCTAATTGGACTGTTAAAAATATTACAGGTGATGAGGAGGAGTTCTGTCCTACATATTATGGCACAGGCTTAGATGACACCAGTGACTTGGACCATTATGGCACAGGCTTAGATGACACAAGTGACTTGGACCACAGGAGGATCCTACAGTTGTTGAAGACTTGCTTATTGACTAAATTAGATCTCTAGACTAGCTTCCCATTAGTTGTCTTATTTTATGTACTTTTAGTTTTTGGATATTGGTGATATTGTACATTCAGATATTACTCTCATTTGTAGATGGTTGGAGATTATTTCTTTTATCTTATCTTTACATCTATTCTTTTTATTCCACCTTAGATGCTGTGATTGAGTTGTACCTTTATATTGTTCTTCTTTTGGAGTGTATATTATTGTACAGGTTGGTTATTGCTAGATGTTGTTACCTTGGACAGCGTTTTACTGCCGACACTGCGACATAGGCTAGACGTATCCACTTTTCGTATCCTTACACTGGGTGCGGGTCGTGATAAGAGGCCTATGATGCTGATCTGCCTAGTGTCAATGTCTGTCTTGTACAACTCGAAGTCGCTCTCTGATCAACTTGACTGTCTCCACTGTCTGCATGATCATCTCTGGTCCCAATAATTTTCGTTCTCCCATGTCGTCCCATGCCAAAGGGACCCGCATTTCCTTCCATATAATGCTTCAAACGGAGCCATCTGAATACTTGCCTAATAATTGTTATTGTAAGAGAATTCTACCAAATAAAGATGATCTTCCTAAGATCTGCCGAAGTCTAAGGTACAAGCTCGCAGCATATCTTCCAATATTTGAATGGTTCTCTCTGACTGTCCGTCAGTCTACGGATGGTAAGCTGTACTGAACCTCAACTTGGTACCCAAACTTCGATGTAAACTACGAAAGTGAGAGGTGAACCGTGTATCCCGATCTGATACTATGCTGAATGGAACACCATGAAGCCTCACTATCTGCTTCATATATATTTCTGCCAACTGCTTAGTAGACTGCTCCACTCTGAAAGGATGGAAATGAGCAACCTACGAGAGCCGATCCTCTATCACCCAAAACGCATTTCGACCAGTCGGGGATCTAGGTAAACCGGTCACAAAATCCATCGTGATGTGCTTCCATTTCCACTCCAGAATAGGAAGCGGTTGTAACAACCCTGCCGGCCTCTGTTGCTCTGCCTTCACTTGTTGACATACCAAACACCTGGAAATAAATCTCGTGACCTCCCTCTTCATGCCATTCTACTAAATGTGCTACTTTATATCCTGATACTTTTTTGTTCCTCCGGGATGAATAGAATAAAGAGAACTGTGAGCCTCTATCATAACCTCCCGTCGAAGGTCTCCACTCGGTATATAAAGACGGTTTTCAAACCTAAGTGTACCATCTTGGATTACTAACTCCTTCCTGAGACTTGACTCACATTCTCACTGAAGCTTCTAGATCTACGGGTCCTCAACCTGTGCTGCTCTGATCCTCTCCACTAAAGTAGACTGAATCTAAAAACTGGCCATGATTCCCGTATCTTGCGGCAGGATCACTTCAATTCCAATTTCTTGAAGATATTCCAAAATATGCCTCTGTGAGGTCGAGATGAATGTACTACCTCTCCTACTCAAGGCATCTGTTACACATTTGCCTTGCCTGGATGATACTGAAAATTCACATCGAAGTCCTTCAGTAGCTCCAACCATCTTCTCTGCCTCATATTCAGGTCCCTCCGGGTGAATACATAGTTTAAGATTTTATAATCAGTGTAAATCTCCACTCGATTCCCATACAAATAATGCCTCCATAACTTAAGCGAAAATACTACTGTTTCTAACTCCAGATTATGGGTCGGGTAGTTCTTCTCATGGTCCCAAAGCCATCGAGACGCATATGCTATCATACCTTGCTGCATCAATACACACACAAGTACCTTCTTGGATGTGTTACAATATGCTGTAAACCCTTCCGATCCTACTGGAAGCGTCAAGATCGGGGCTGAGATCAATCTCTTCTTCAACTCTTCAAATGATGCCTGACACTTTGCTGACCAAACAAACTCTATATCCTTATGCGTCAAACGCGTCAAGGGTGCCGAAATCCTGACAAAGTTTGCCACGAACATCCTGCAGTTGTAGGACCGTTGAGCACCTCTAGAGGGGGGTGAATAGAGTGTGTGTGTGTGCAGCGGAAAATAATTACCAATTAAAAACTTAAGTAATAACTATGGCAGTAAATAAGAGACAGTAAATAAATGCAGCAAGAGATAGAGAGATCATACTCAGTGACACAACGATGTATACTAGTATCCCTCTGAGAGGACTAATCCAGTCTCTAGTACTCTTGTTCGATGTTAATCCACTATGTCACAAGCTAAATGAGAGCTTGCAGTCTCTTACAACGTGCTTGGTGACAAGTGCACGACCAACTTTACAACACCGTGCTTGGTGACGAGCGCATGACCGGCTCCACAATAAGAATAGTTGCTGAACTTGGAACAACCTCTTTACAACTCTTGGACACCAAAATACTCTAAATCAACGTAGATATTACTAGCTTTTGGCTAAGAGATGTACAGGTGTGATTTGCAAGCTTTAGAACGTTTGCAAACACTTGGTGAGTAGAGAAGAGAAGTTGAAGAATGAATGAGTGATTTGAAAATGAAAAACTCTCCTCTTTTTATAGGTGTTTTCTGGGACCGAACTCGGGCAGAGTTTTGATGCAAATATTTTGCATAGAGACGTTGCTCACAGATTTGGAGGCAACTGACATTTGAAGTCAAAGTGACCAAACTCGGGGAGAGTTCGGACCGAACTCGGGCCGAACTCGGTTTTGAGTTCTGTCTTGGGAAATTTTGAAATATTTGTCAAAAGCTGTTTGTAAAAATAATTCGGAATATTTTTAAAGATGAAATGGAAATTGGTAGGTTTTTTAGAAATTTGGACTGTGATAAACCTAAGCCAGTATTACCTAGTCGATTTTATAATATAAGTCTAGACTCAATAAAAATAAAATACAGAATAAAATGTAAAATGACTTAAACAAAAGCCCATTGAAATTCATCTTCAGATTTATAATATCTATGCTTGTTGATGCAGTACAACGCCCGTTGATATTGATTTCACATATACCCTGGAATAATTAGCAGCAGTTTGTATATTTTGTGTATTGACTTAAGTGCATGTTGATTACCAAAATCGGGTGTGACCACGGAATGGGCCAACAATCTTCCCCATTTTGAGAATTGACAAACTTGAGTCTATACCAAAATATATCTTAAAAAATAGAATAAACAAAATACCTGAGATGATTTGTTTAGTGGTTTTGTTTTGTTTTGGTTGGTTATGTATAGCTCTTCTCCCCCTTTGTTAATATAAAAATGACTTTGACTCCCCCGTAATACAATAATAAAAACAAAAGACAAAGTGAAGCTAAAGAGATACATGAATACAGCATTAACAACTAATATGGAAAGAAAGTGCTAAAATATAGTACTGAAAATGTCTCACTAATAGTGCAAAGTACAATCATAAAATACTAAATATGTCTAACTAAGAAGTTTAGACATAAAAAAAACTACATCATAGCATAAGATCATCTACTAATATCCTATCCACTATCCATCAGCTGAGTCTGCGTCACATAGTGGGGTCATCACCACTAGGAGCATCAGGAGAAAAATAAGCTACAATAGGATCAAAGTAAGGAAAGGATGCCTCATCTCCGAACCTAGGACCAGTGAAGCCTGGGTGAGGTAGGATAGTGACCAGATGAATGGGATCTTGAGAGAGACTCCAGTATAAATCCGCAATCCCGTTCCGCAACACCTGAGCCTGATAGATGTGGCGAAACTCCGAGTCAAGATAGGTTTGATGATGTTGCATAGAAAGAGCAACAAAGTCAAATCTCTGATAAAATCCTGGATCAAATCTCGGAGCAGGGGCTGGAGCAGGAGCAGCATCAGGAGGAGGAGCCTCGGCACCGACATCTGGAGCAGGCTGAGCTCCAGGTGGCAGAGGTGGAGCGGGGTATCTACGAGAACTGGTGAGATCGACAGGAGTGGAGGAGTATGCACAGGTTTGAAGATCAATATCAAACCTACGAAAGATAGCGGCCAGGTGCATATGATACACCAGGTTGCGTCCTGCATTTCTGCAGTTCAGCATCGAGGCCATCATAGTCTTTGGAATAGAAAAAAGAATACCAAAGTGAATGTGGTACATAGCAGAGAGTTCTAAGAAAGTAATCTCGTCAGTAGATCCTTTCTTAGGAAGGAGAACAGAGAAAATAAAGCGTTGGAGTTCATAAATTTTTTGATTCAGATGCTTTGAAAATACTCTGCAAGGAAGGGGGTTTGGATGACAAATCAATTCCTTTTAGGAGGCAAGGGTGACATCCTCTAAATTGAACATGATGAATATCTACCAGAGCTTCACCAACATCAGGAACATGAAAGTATTCAATGATATCGGTGGCAATAAACTCTAATTTTTGTCCAGCAACACAAGAATAAAAGTTGTCGTTTGGTTTTACTTGCAGGTTGTAGTAAAACATACGGACTGCATTATCAAAAATATTTTCAGCTACTTCGAAAAAATCTCGATCGCCTAGATGGTCGAAAGTAGGAGCATACTCAGAAAAAATTGTAAAGTTAACGAAAGCTCCAAAATAAATTTTATTACCGGAGAAGGAGTCGAACCATAGGTCAGAGAATTCTTTGTCAGGAAACAAAGTGGAATCATAATCCACTGATCCTACTGGTCGTACTGGACTAAAGAGACTCGCTGGAGTATAATCAGAGGAAGAGGATCCAGCTTGGTCAGTTGATCCCCTCTGATGCTTAGGAGCCATGGAAGAATAAAAGGAAAGGAAGTGAAATACCCTTAGAAAGGAGAAAGAGAAAGTTGGGTAGCCCACCGGATCTCCTAGAACACTTGCTAATGAGGGAGTAGGAAGTTGTTTTTGGGAGGAAGGAGATGAATTCTCGTTTTGGTGAGTGAAAAAGAAGAGAGAAGGAGGGGTTTAAATAGGGGTTAGGACCGGCTGTTCAGTTCTGGAATAAATACAGCGTCCGAACTCGGTCAGAGTTCGGTCCGAGTTCGGCTACTTGCATTTTCGAGGCCATAAATGCAGTTTTGGTAGTTGAATTTAAACTTTATGACTTTGACTCCTATATTTAGTAACATGTATTACTTTGGATTAGCTGTAGGGGTACTGTCCCAGCTAACGGAGGTTCACCAGGGAACTCTTAAATACCGTGTCGCTTCGACCGTGGTCGTGGTGACAGACAGATCCTTTTTAGGCTTGTGCTCCAAAATAATTTTTGTTAAATAAATTTCAAAGTTTCAAGTCATAAAATTAAATTTAATTACCATACTACATTATGACTCTAAAAAATTCAAATACCGAGCTCTTGCCTCATTATGTTAAACCGATCTTCAGCCAATGGTTTTATGAATATATCTGCTAGATGATGATCCGTGTCAATGAACTCTAAGCAGATATCCCCGTGTTGCTGATGATCACGTAAAAAGTGATGACGTATCTCAATGTGTTTTGTGCGTGAGTGACAAATAGGGTTCTTAGTCAGATTAATGGTGCTAGTGTTGTCACAATAAATAGGAATCTTAGTGTAGTGCAGATTATAGTCTTCTAAGGTTTGCTTCATCCACAAAATTTGAGCACAACAACGACCTGCGGCGATATACTCAGCCTCAGTAGTTGATAATGATAAGAAATTTTGCTTCTTGCTAAACCAGGAGACTAAGGCTTTTCCTAGAAAATGACACGTGCCACTGGTACTTTTACGCTCTAATTTACATCCTGCAAAATCTGCATCCGAGTAACCTATCAGGTCAAAGGATTTGGTTTTAGGATACCATAAGTCGACTGTAGGAGTTCCAGGTATCGAAAGATAAGCTTAACGACACTTAGATGTGATTCTTTAGGATTTGCCTGATAACGTGCACAGATGCAAACACTGAACATAATATCAGGGCGACTAGCAGTTAAATATAATAAACTACCAATCATACCTCGATACTTATGCTGGTCGACAGGTTTGCCACTTTCATCAGAATCAAGCTTTGTTGATGTAGCCATTGGAGTCCTGATTGGCTTTACGTTTTAGAAGTCGTACTTTTTTAGTATGTCCTTCGTGTACTTAGCTTGGTTGATGAATGTTCCTTTTGAGTGTTGTTTGATCTGAAGTCCTAGGAAGAAGTTTAGCTCTTCCATCATACTCATCTCAAATTCACTCTGCATACACTTAGCAAAATTTTGACAAAGTTTTTCGTTAGTAGAACCGAATATTATGTCATCTACATTAATTTGCACAAGGAGAATATCATCATTCAAAGATTTGATAAATAAGGTAGTATAAACTTTTCCCTTTGAAAAACCACTTAGGCGTTCATACCAAGCACGAGGTGCTTGTTTAAGTCCATAGAGTGCTTTCTTAAGCTTGAAGACGTGATCAGGTTTTTGAAAATCTTCAAAACTAGGGGGTTATTTAAAAAAAACTTCCTCTTTTAAAAATCCGTTCAAAAATGTACTCTTCACATCCATTTAAAATAATTTAAAATCATTAAAACATGCAAATGCATAAAACATGCGGATGGCTTCTAGTCTAGCAACAGGAGCATAAGTCTCATCATAATCAATTCCTTCTTCTTGATTATAACCTTGTGCCACTAGACGTGCTTTGTTGCGTAGAACTTGTCCATATTCACTAAGTTTATTTCGGAACACCCATTTGGTACCAATTATTGATTGACCAATAGGTTTAGGAAAGAGTTCCCAAACTTGGTTTCTCTCAAATTGATTTAGTTCCTCTTGCATGGCATCAATCCAAAACTTATCAGAAAAAGCATCATCTATATTCTTAGGTTCTATTTGAGAAAATGCTACATTTACTGCTATTTCAGAATCTTTAAGAGAGGAGCGTGTACTTACACCTTTAGATAAATCACCTATAATAAGTGTCTCTGGATGATCTGGTAATAATTTTAATGAATCAACCTTTTGGGTCAGATCTTCCACAGGACTCTTCTCAGTCTTTGCATGTGCATCTTCATCATCACTGTCGCTAGATCTGTGACTATTTAGCTAATCAAAAGTAACATTAATAGATTCTTCAACAATAATAGATCTTTTATTAAAAATTCTATATCCCTTACTCTTAGCAGCATATCCGAGAAATATCCCTTCATCTGCTTTAGAGTCAAACTTTTCCAAGTTATCCTTGGTGTTCAGGATAAAACAGCAACATCCAAAAACTTTAAAATAAGAAATATTTGGAATCCTTCTAAACCAAATCTCATATGGTGTTTTCTTCGAGATAGGTCGAATTAACACCCTATTCAAAACATGTCAGGCTATACTAACAGCTTCTGCCCAAAAAAGGAAGATTATGTTGATTCAGCATGACTCTAGCCATTTCGCTTAGAGTACGATTCTTCCGCTCCACAACACCATTCTGTTGGGGAGTTGTAGGAAAAGAAAATTCGTGGTAATATCCAATATCATCACGAAACTTTTTGAAATCAGAATTTACGAATTTGCCACCATGATCACTTCGGATACGAGTAATCATGAAGCCTTTTTTATTTTGTACCTTTTTGCAAAATATTTGAAATTCAAAAATAGCATCACTTTTATTTGATAAAAAGTAAACCCAAGTAAAGTGAGAGAAATTATCAACAATAACAAAAGCGTAGAGCTTACCGCCAAGACTAGCGACTCTACTAGGACCAAATAAATCCATATAATCAACTGCAAAGGTCTTGAAGTACATACAACGTTAATAGATTTAAATGTAGACCTATGTGCTTTGTTCTTTTGACAGTCAACACATACCATATCTCTCTTGAATGGAATCTCGGGGAGTCCTTTTACCAACTTACTGAGTCATGAGATAGTATCCATATTTGCATGTCCTAGTCTCATGTGCCATAGCCAGCTTTCATCTAGATTAGCTACTAGGCATCTACCTGCATTATTAGTACTCTCTAAAACGAAAACATAAATGCTGTCTTCTCTAATCCCTTTATATACGGGATCACCAGATGACATATCATATATGGTACATTTATCTTTCACAAAATTGATACCATAACCATTATCAGCCAAATGACTTATGCTTAGTAGGTTATGTTTTAATTCTATTACTAGACAAACATCCTTTATTACTGGATAAGGAGAAATACCTACAGTACCATTACCAATAATATCACCTCTTAAATTATTTCCGAAGGAGACGTATCATTCTTTCTTCATCGATAGCGTAGCGAACAAAGATGCATCACCAGTCATGTGCCACGAACATCCGCTATCGAGGATCCATTTACTTTTAGCATAAGAGGGTTGAGGGTCCACCTACAAAACAAGTAGATGGATCCTTTGGTACCCATTTACTGAAGGGTCCATTCTGATTAGTTTTAGGTCTCCAGAATAAAGTATGATTGTCAACAAGTTTCCTTGCCAAGCAATACTGTGATATGTGTCCATGTGTACCATAATAAGTGCAAGTTAGTTTAGAACTAGATGTGGTTAAAACTGTGTTTACATGCTTGCTTGGTTTCTTGGAGAACCTATAAGTGAAAGCATGATGATAGTCGTGTTTCTTCTGTGCTTTCTTATTTTTAGTCCTCTTAGGTATATGCTTAGCATTAGGACTAAACATAGGCTGTGTCACAGGTATTGCCTGTTTGCCTAACTTGATTTCTAACTTTTTAGAAATCACAATAGACTCTTCATATCTAGCAGTCATATCTGAGAGTCTTTGTTCTGTAACTAAGTGCTTCTTCTTCTCTATGTCATACAATTCTTGCATCTTGACATAGTCTCTTTCTTTCTTTTCAATCTTGAGGATAGCCTCATGATAGTCTACCTTGAGTTTGGCTATCTCTTTCGTGTTACCGGTAGTAGACGTCCTTTTTATATCTTCAATAAGATTAGACAGTCTAGCTATCTCGGTAGTGTATACCTTAATCTCTTTTCGAGATTGCTTATACTTGTCAAGCACAGTTTTGTGATCTTCAAGTAATTCGCTAAAGGCATTTTCTAATTCATCGAAAGTAAAATCATCATATAGAGGGTTTAAGGCTACCTTATCAAATGCCATAAGACAGACATTGACATTTCCGCAGGATCTGTCTTCTTCCTCTGTATCACTGGCATCGCTTTCATATCAGATGCTTGTGTTTGCATACTTTCGACTGGTTGTTGCTTTTCTGCTTGATATTGATCTATCATATGGACTGCTTTTCTTTGAAGTTGGGTAGTCTTTCTTCATGTGCCCTGTCTTCTTGTATCCAAAGCAAATGGTTTCATCTTCATTGCTTTCTTGGATATCTCTCTTCCTTCTGTTTGATTTCTCAAACTTTAGAAATTTTCTGAAGTCTTCACAAGTAGGGCTTGTTCATCACCACTTGATGATTCTTCATCAGAGTCATTGCATGTTGATTTTTTTGCTTGAGCTTTGAAGGCAATAGATTTTTCTTTTCGAGTTGCTTCTTCAAATTCTTGCAAATCAAGTTCATGGGTCATGAGCTTGCCCATAAGTGTTTCCAAGGAGATAGTGGTGAGTAGGGGTGAGCATTCAGTTTATTCCGTTCAAACCGAACCGAATAACCGAAAACCGAATTGGACCGAAAACCGAATAAGCAAAACCAAAACTGAACCGAATTGATCCATAACCGAATCAAATCGAACCGAATTAAATCGGTTCGGTTTATTCAATTTTTTGGTTTATTTGCAATTTTTTTGTTAATATATATAGTAAGTAGTAACTAAATATACCTAAATTTATTTACTATATATCTATAGTATATACATATGTATATTCGGTATATACCTATATATATTAATACATGTGTGTGTATATATAGTATATACATATATATATATATATATAGTAACTAAAAAAAATATATATATATATATATAGTAACTAATTTTTCTTATTCGGTTTTCGGTTTTAGACCGAAACCGAAACCCAAAATCGAAACCGAAACCGATTAAGAAAAATTAGTATTTTCAAAACCGAAACCGAACCAAAATTTTTTAAACCGAACCGAATCCCTTATTCGGTTCGGTTCGGTTCAGTTTTCGGTCCAAAACCAAATAATGCTCACCCCTAGTGGTGAGATCGTTTCCTTCAATGATTGCTGTGGCTTTTGGATTTCAGTTCTTGGTTAGAGCCCGTAACACTTTTTTGATCTTCTCATGATTGCTGTAATTCTTACCAAGGGATTGCAAAAGATTAGTTATATCAAGGAAACGTGTGAACATCTGTGTAATTGACTCACCGGGTTTCATCTTGAAAGATTCATATTCCTGTGTTAGTCTACTAATTTTGGATTCCTTCACTTGGGAAGTACCTTCATGAGTTACCTCAAGAAAATTTTGTGAGACATTTTACAGGTTGAAACTCTGTTGAACTCCGTTTTGTCAATTGCACAAAATAGTGCATTGATGGCACGAGCATCTAGACTAGCCTTAGCTTTTTCAGCTTCTGTGTATTTGTTATGAGGCTTGTCTACAAGCTGACCTTCAACCACCGTGGGTGCTGGTTTCTTATAACCATCAATGACTATAGACCAAAGATCAAAGTTAAGAGATTTTAAGAAGAAAGTCATCCGTGTTTTCCAATAGGTATAATTTGTTCCATCAAATAGGGGGGTCTATTTGTGGATTTTCCTTCACCGTTGAATATTGATTTCATGGCTGCCATATATACTCTTTGAGGTTTGTTATATTAGAATATAAACTACTCTGATACCAATTGTAGGACCGTTGAGCACCTCTAGAGGGGGGGTGAATAGAGTGTGTATGTGTGCAGTGGAAAATAATCACCAACTAAAAACTTAAGTAATAACTATGGCAGTAAATAAGAGACAAAAATAAATACAGCAAGAGATAGAGAGATCAAACTCAGTGACACAGCGATGTATACTGGTATCCCTCTGAGAGGACTAATCCAGTTTCGAGTACTCTTGCTCGATGTTAATCCACTATGGCACAAGCTAAATGAGAGCTTGCAGTCCCTTACAGCACCGTGCTTGGTGGCAAGTGCATGACCAACTTCACAACACCATGCTTGGTGACGAGCGCACGACCGGCTCCACAAAAAGAATAGTTGCTAAACTTGGAACAACCTCTTTACAATTCTTGGACCCCAAAAGACTCTAAATCAACGTAGATATTACTGGCTTTTGGCTAAGAGATGTGTATGTGTGATTTGAAAGCTTTAGAACGTTTGAAAATACTTGGTGAGTAGAGAAGAGAAGATGAAGAATGAATGAGTGATTTGAAAATGAAAAACTCTCTTCTTTTTATAGGTGTTTTCTGGGACCAAACTCGGGCAGAGTTCTGATGCAAATATTTTGCATAGAGATGTTCGCAGATTTGGAGGCAACTGACATTTGAATTCAAAGTGACCAAACTCGGGAAGAGTTCGGACCGAACTCGGGCCGAACGCGGTTTTGAGTTCTGTCTTGGGAAATTTTGAAATATTTGTCAAAAAATGTTTGTAAAAATAATTCGGAATCTTTTGCAATGATGAAATAGAAATAGGTAGGCTTTTTAGAAATTTAGACTGGGATAAACCTAAGCCAGTATTACCTAGTCAATTTTACAATATAAGTCCTAGACTTAATAAAAATAAAATACAAAATAAAATATAAAATGACTTAAACAAAAGCCCATTGAAATTTATCTTCAGATTTATATTATCTATGCTTGTTGATGCAGTAAAACGCCCGTTGATATTGATTTCACATATACCCTGAAATGATTAGCAGCAGTTTGTATATTTTGTGTATTGACTTAAGTGCATGTTGATTATCAAAATCGGGTGTGACCACGGAATGGGCCAACAGCAGTAACCTGTCAATCCCCGGAAACTATGCACATCTGCTACTGTCTTCGGAACTGACTAATTTTCTATTGCCTCAACTTTCTTCGAATCTACTAACACTCCTGCTCTAGAAATGATATCCCAGAAACGAAATATGATCCAACCAAAACTTATATTTACTAAGCTTCGTATAAAGTTGATGCTCCCTCAAGGTCTGCAAAACTGTCTGAAGATGTTTCTTATGCTCATCTTCACTGCTGAAATAGATGAGGATGTCATCTATGAATACTACTACAAACTTATCCAAATATGGCATAAAGATGGGATTCATCAAATCCATAAAAACTGCTGGGCATTAGTCAGTCCAAATGGCATCACCAGAAATTCATAATGCCCGTACCGCGATCTAAATGCTTTCTTGGGTATGTCCTGCTCCCAGACCCTCACTTGATAATATCCAGCTCGAAGATCAATCTTAGAGAGGACAGGCTTTACAATTGGTCAAACAAGTCATCAATCCTTGGAAATGGATACTTGTTCTTTACTGCTACTACATTCAACTGCTAGTAATCAATGCACATTTGCGTCGATCCATCCTTCTTGGGTACTAAAATCATCGGTGCTACCCAGGGTGATTCACTGTCTTGAATAAACTGCTTTGCCTTCAGTTCTCCTTCGTGCTAGTACAACTTGTCCAACTCTAACTGCGACATCCTGTAAACTATGCCACCTTTAGGCTCCGTTCCAGGATTCAACTCAATGCAAAATTCTACATCTCTCACTGATGGTAAATCTGGAAGCTCATCAGGAAATACATCAAGAAACTCTCTGACCACTCTTAGAATCTGCTCCCGATCTCCGAGAACATCTCAGACAAAAACAGGACAATGTCTCAACACCTGCATCTCAATCATCTGATCATCATAGCAATCACAAAGTCATCATCCAATGTTGTTGTCAAACAACAAAACGATCTATCTTCGATCGTCTGAATTTTGCTAAATCTGAACCTATGTCAGAGGAAGATGAAGTCTTGTATGCTTCTGTTAACATGACTTCCCGAGACACTGGGGGTAGGAGATGCTCTAAGCATGGCAAGCTTCGCAAACTAAGCCAACGGTATTTAGAATTACTCTAAGAATCTTCTGAAGGAGTGTTTCGACATACCCGTTCTCGAAGCCGAGATACAATCGGTCAAAGGAATCTTCCTCAAAATCCTTCAGGTTATCTTCCTACCTCTCAGTCAGGAGACGATTCTTTCTCCGACTATGATGCATACAGCGAAAGTTCTAAACAAACAGTGTCTTCCACTGTACCAAGAGAAGTGACAGCTTATGTTGTCACTGATGATCCAGATGCTTCAACTTCTTCCAATCAGGAACAACGAATTGCTGCACTTGAAGACAAACTAAAAACCATGGCTGAAATGGTTGCTAGTATGCATTCCATCATTGTGGCACAACATGTTACACCACCAACTGCACCTACTACGAGTCCAGAGATCATAGCATCTTCAGTACCTGCCAATACTGGGCTGGGGGTGTGTCTCCTCAAATGCCTCCTGTACAAGTACAAATTCAAACTACACCTAGTCAGTCCGGAGCTGGGGGTAGTGCTTACAATGCTGTTCCTTCTCCTACCATTCCAACTCAACCTGCTCCTTCTTCGTCATCAGAAGATGCCAATGAAGCTGTCAAACTCTTGCGAACTCAATTCAAAGCTTTCAAAGAGAAAGACAACTTACAAAGATTGGGGATCAAGCAGCCCTATCCAGTTGAATGGAAGGAAGTCCCGTTCCTACCGAAGTACAAGATCCCAACAATCTCTTTGTTCGATGGCAGTACTTCTCCTAGTCAATTCATCAATCATTTTGAGGTAATGATCGTTCAACTCCAGCCAAATGACGCTCTTCTTACCAGAGTGTTCGTCGGTTGTTTAGCCGGCGTAGCATACGACTGGTACAGAAGTTTGCCCGATGGTTGTATCACTTCCTTCTCAGGTCTTAAGCAAATTTTCCTGGAACGGTTCTATGAAGGATTTAATGACATGACTATGTCGGCTCTCAAAAAAATCAAACAAAAGTATAATGAAACTGCTAAGAGCTTTATCGAACGGTTCCACCGTGAAGCTTTGAAAATGCCACCCGGAACTCCAGCTGCTGTCACTATTGATACTTGTAAGGCAAATCTTGTAGGAACGTTGAGCACCTCTAGAGGGGGGGTGAATAGAGTACGTGTGTGCAGCGGAAATAAAATTACCAATTAATAATTTAAACTATGGCAATGATGTAAGAGTATTAAGTAAAGAAAGGAGAATCAAACTCAGTAACACAGCGATGTATACTGGTATCCCTCTGAGAGGACTAATCCAGTCTCGAGTACTCTTGCTCGATGTTAATCCACTAAAGGCACAAGCTTTAACTGAGTGCTTGTAACTCTTACACCACCGTGCTTGTTGACGAGTGCACGACCAACTCCAACACACACCGTGCTTGGTGACGAGCGCACGACCAGCTCCACAACGAGAATTTGTTGTTGAAACTGACGACCTCTTTACAACTCTGAATAACCAAAAGACTTCTAAATCAATCTGATAGTACTGGCTTTTGGCTAAGAGAAGTATAGGTGAGATTTGAAACTTTTAGATCACTAGAAAACACTTGAATGAATAGAGAAGAGAATGAAGAATGAATTGATTGATTTGAAGTGAAAAGTTCTTCTCTATTTATAGGTGTTTTCATCAACCGAACTCGGGCAGAACTCGGACAGAGTTCGGATGCAAATATATCGCAAAATAGACGTTGCTCGCAGATTTGGAGGCAACTGAAGTTTGAATACAAACTGACCGAACTCGGTCAGAGTTCGGACCGAACTCGGGCCGAACTCGGCTTGGAGTTCTGTCAGGAGATATTTTAAAATTCTTTTGTAAAACAGTTTTCAAACATATTTTTGGTTATTTGTAAAATCATTTGAAAAGGAATATTTTCGAAATATATTTTTGAAATATTTGTAATCGAAAATATGAAAGGATAAAGTAGGTTTTAGAAAGGAGGATAATTTTAACCCTAAACCAGTATTACCATAATTGATTTTACAAAGTAATTCCTAGACTCAATAAAATGTAAAATACAGAATAAAAGTAAAAACTAGTCTTCAGAAGTTTTGATGACTTTGACGCTTGGATTTATGCAGTACATCGTCCGTTGAATAAGATTTCATGCATCCTGAAATAGTTAGCAGCATTTTCTATATTTTGTGTATGAACTAAAGTATAAGTTGATTATCGAAATCGGGTGTGACCATGGAATGGGCCAACAATCTCCCCCATTTTGATAATTGACAAACTTGAGTCTATACCAAAATATATTTATATCAAAATACCTGAAAAATTTTGTTGGATTTTGAATTTATGTTGTATATGCGCTTTGCGATTTGGGTATACTCTTTTTCTCCCCCTTTGTCAAGTAGTAAAATGAACAGGCTCCCCCGTAAAAGATGAAGCCAACAATAGAGTAGACAAGACAAAGTGAAGTAGAAGAAGTACATAGCATAGACAACTGGAATGAAATGAACTATCACATAAGAAACTGAAATATCATAAAAAGATTTCCACTAGAAAGCCAAATAGTACAACTGATAAATGTCTAACTAAAACAGTTTAGACATGAAAATGAAAAGTACTACATAAACTGCATCAAACTAAGCAAAACTAAATCCACTATCCCATGGCTGATATCACATCGCTGCGTCGTCCGCACCGGGAGGATCATGAGGGAAATAAGCAGTGGTCGGGTCGAAGTACTGAAAAGTAGTCTCATCAGTAAAACGGGGACCAGGGAAAGCAGGGTGTGAAAGGATAGTGAGTGGATGAACGGGATCATGAACCAGGCTGTAGTGGAGATCGGCAATACTGTTTCTCAGCACCTAGGCCTGAGAAATATGCCGGAACTCTGAGTCCTGATAACGTTACGTGGGTACAGCAACGAAATCATCAAACCGCTGGTAGAATGCCTGATCAAGTCCTGGGGCAAGGGCCGGAGCAGGATGAGCATCAGCTGGAGGGGCCTCAGCATCAGCAGCTGGGACAGCAGGAGCAGCACCAGGAGGTTGAGGAAACCGACGAGAGCGGGTCAACTCAACAGGTGGAGAAGAAATGGCACACGTTTCAAGATCAATCTCAAAACGTCGAAATATACTAGCAAGATGCATAGGAAAGACTAGGTTCCTACCTGCATTCTTGCAGTTGAGCATCCAAGACATCATGGTTTTTGGAATGGAAAAAGGAATTCCAAAATGAATGTGATAAAGAGCAGAAAGTTCCAAAAATGTAACTTCATCGGTAGAGCCTTTCTTCGGAAGAAGGGCCGAGAAAATCATACGATGAAGCTCGTAAAAAGTTTGGTTTAGATGTCTAGAAAAGATTCTCCGGGGAGGAGGAGTAGGATGACAAATCAATTCCCTAAAAGAAGCTAAAGTGACATCGGCAGGGAACTGAATATGGTGGATGTCAACAAGTGCATCACCAAGATCAGGAACGTGAAAAATATTCACTGATATCGGTGGCGCTAAATTCTAGTTCCTGCCCAGCAATGCAGGAATAGAAGTTCCCGTTTTGTTTTACTTGCAAATTGCAGTAAAAAATACGGACTGCATTATCGTAAATGCTATCTTGGACCTCGAAAAAGTCGCGAAATCCAAGTTGATCAAAAACAGGAGCATATTCAAAGAAGGTTGTAAAATTGACGAAGGCTCCAGCACAAATACGACGTAAAGAGAAAGAATCAAACCAGAGATCGGAGAAGTCTTTGTCGGGAAACAAAGTGCCATCAAATTCCTCGGGATCTCTAGGTTTGGCTGGACTGAAGAGACTTGCCGGAGTGTAGTCGGATGAGGAGGAAGCACCTTGAGAAGAAGTTCCTCGTTGACGTTTCGGAGCCATGAGGAGATGGAGGAAGAAGATCGCCCACTTGAACTCGTCGATTCCTTGCAAAGAAGGAGGAGGAAAGACTTCTAGAAGGAGATGGTAGTATTCCACATTTTGGTTGGAGAAATAGTGGAAGGAAGGATGAAATATATAGGTGCTAGGGCCGGCTATTCGGTTCTGGAACCATCACAGCGCCGACCGAACTCGGTCCGAATTCGGTCCGAACTCGGTCAAAGTTCGGGCCGAGTTCGGCCATTTGCATTCCCGAGACAGTTAAAGCAGTCAGGTAAATAAAGATTGTAATTAATGACGTTTGACTGGTTTATTAACTAACTGCTGTTATTTTCGGGTTAACTGTAGGGGTTGTCCCAGCTAACGGTGGTTCACCGGGGAACTCTTAAGTACCGCTTCGCTTCGACCGTAGCCGTGGTGACAGACATACCCTTTGTAAGTTTGTCCCCAAAAAATAATTTTCATTATATAATAAATTATCAAGTCATAAATACAGTTTTTAATTACCATATGTTTTAAGAATCCGAGAATTCAAGAATGCCGAGCTCACGCCTCAAGATGTTAAAACGGTCTTCAGCCAATGGTTTAGTGAAAATATCTGCTAGTTATGTTCAGTATCAATAAATTCTAAGCAAATATCCCCGTGTTGTTGATGATCACGTAGAAAATGATGTCTAACTTCTATGTGCTTTGTGCGTGAATGACAGATAGGGTTCTTAGTCAAATTAATTACACTAGTGTTATCACAATATATAGGAACATTTGTATAGTGCAGATTGTAGTCCTCTAAGGTTTGCTTCATCCACAAAATTTGAGCACAACAACGTCCTGCGGCGATATACTCAGCCTCAGTTGTTGATAATGCTACTGAATTTTGTTTCTTGCTAAACCAAGAGACTAAGGCCTTTCCCAAGAAATGACATGTACCACTGGTACTCTTACGGTCCACTTTGCATCCAGCAAAATCCGCATCCGAGTAACCTATAAGGTCAAAGGATTTGGTTTTGGGATACCATAAGCCAACTGTAGAAGTTCCTTTAAGGTATCGAAAGATACGCTTAACGGCACTAAGATGTGATTCCTTAGGGTTTGCCTGATATCGTGCACTATGCAAACACTAAACATAATATCAGGGCGACTAGCAGTTAAGTATAATAAACTACCAATCATACCTCAATACTTATGCTGATCAACAGGTTTGCCACTTTCATCAGTATCAAGCTTTGTAGATGTAGCCATAGGAGTCCCAATTGGCTTCATATTCTCGAAGTCGTACTTCTTCAGTATGTCCTTTGTGTACTTGGCTTGGTTGATGAATGTTCCGTTCGAGTGTTGTTTGATTTGCAATCCTAGGAAGAAGTTCAGCTCTCCCATCATGCTCATTTCAAATTCACTCTGCATACACTTGGCAAATTCTTGACAGAGTTGTTCATTAGTAGAACCAAAGATGATGTCATCTACATAAATTTGCACTAGAAGTATATCATTATTCATAGATTTAATAAAAAGAGTAGTATCAATCTTGCCCTTTGAAAAACCATTTTCAAGTAAGAAGGCGCTTAGGCGTTCATACCAAGCACGAGGTGCTTGTTTGAGTCCATAAAGTGTCTTAAGCTTGAAGACGTGATCAGGTTTTTGAAAATCTTCAAAACCAGGGGGTTGTTTCACAAAAACTTCTTCTTTCAAAAAACCATTTAGAAATGCGCTTTTCACGTCCATTTGAAAAAGTTTGAAATCATTAAAACAAGCAAAAGCGCAAAACATGCGGATGGCTTCTAGTCTAGCAACAGGAGCATAGGTCTCATCATAATCAATTCCTTCTTCTTGATTATAACCTTGTGCAACTAGACGTGCTTTGTTGCGTAGAACTTGACCATCTTCACTAAGTTTATTTCGGAACACCCATTTGGTACCAATTATCGATTGACCAATAGGTTTAGGAACGAGTTCCCAAACTTGGTTTCTCTCAAATTGATTAAGTTCCTCTTGCATGGCAGAAATCCAAAATTTATCAGAAAAATCCTCATCAACATTCTTAGGTTCTATTTGAGAAATAAATGCTAAATTAGCTGCTACTTCAGAATCTCTAAGAGATGAACGAGTACTTCACCTTTGGATACATCACCTATTATGAGAGTTTCTGGATGATCTGGTTTGAATCTCAATGATTCGAATCTTTGGGCCATACCTTTCACAAGACTCTTCTCAGTTCCTGCATCTTCGGAACTTTTATCAGTTCTTGCCTCTTTGGTAGGATCTTTCTCAGAACTCTTCTTTGTCTTTGTAGGTGCATCTTCATCATCACTGTCGCTAGATCTATGACTATTCAACTCATCAAAGGTAACATTAATACTTTCTTCAACAATCAAAGATCTTTTATTAAAAATTCTATATCCTTTACTCTTAGCAGCATATCCGAGAAATATCCCGTCATCTGCTTTGGAGTCGAACTTACCCAAGTTATCCTTGGTGTTCAGGATGAAACAGCGACAACCAAAAACTTTAAAATAAGAAATGTTTGGAGTTCTTCCAAACCAAAGCTCATATGGTGTTTTCTTCGAGATAGGTCGAATTAACACCCTCTTTAAAATATGACAGGCTGTACTACAGCTTCTGCCCAAAAATATTTAGGAAGATTATGCTGATTAAGCATGACTCTAGCCATTTCGCTTAGAGTACGGTTCTTCCGCTCCACAACACCATTCTGTTGGGGACTTCTAGGACAAGAAAATTCGTGGTAATACCCACTATCATCACAAAACTTTTTGAAATCAGAATTTTCGAATTCGCCACCATGATCACTTCGGATACGAGTAATCATGAAGCCTTTTTCGTTTTGTACCTTTTTACAAAATATCTGAAATTCAAAAATAGCATCACTTTTGTTTGATAAAAAGTAAACCCATGTAAAACGAGAGAAATCATCAACAATGACAAAAGTATAGAGTTTACCGCCAAGACTAGCGACTCTACTAGGACCAAATAAATCCATATGAATCAACTGCAAAGGTCTCGAAGTACTTACAGCGTTGATGGATTTAAAAGAAGACCTATGTGCTTTGTTCTTTTCACAGTCAGCACATACCATGTCTCTCTTGAATGGAATTGGGAGTCCTTTTACCAACTTCTTTGTGTTCAGACGTGAGATAGTATCCATGTTTACATGTCCTAGTCTCATGTGCCATAGCCAGCTTTCATCTTGATTGGCTACTAGGCATCTTCCTGCATTATTAGTATTCTCCAAAAAGAAAACATAAATATTGTCTTCTCTAATCCCTTTATATATGGGATCACCAGATGACATATCATATATGGTACATTTATCTTTCACAAAATTGATACCATAACCATTATCTGCCAAATGACTTATGCTCAATAGGTTATGTTTCAATTCAGTTACTAGACAAACATCCTTTATTATTGGGAATGGAGAAATACCTACAGTACCATTACCTATAATATCACCTCTCAAGTTATTTCCGAAGGAGACGTATCCTTCTTTCTTCATCGATAGCGTAGCGAATAAAGATGCATCACCAGTCATGTGTCGCGAACATCCGCTATCGAGGATCCATTTGCTTCTAGCATGAGAGGGTTGAGGGTCCACCAAAACAAGTAGATGAATCCTTTGGTACCCATTTTCTGAAGGGTCCACTCAGATTAGCTTTAGGTTTCCAAACTAGAGTATGGTTATCAACAAGCTTTCTTGCCATACAGTATTGTGATATATGACCGTGTGTACCACAATATGTGCAAGTCAGTTTAGTGGAATAACTGTGTTTGCAGGCTTGTTCTGTTTGGAAAACCTATAAGTAAAAGCATAATAGTGTTCGTGTTTCCTCTGTGCTTTCTTGTGTTTAGTCCTTTTTGGTGTATGCTTTGCATTAGGACTAATCTTGGGCTGTGTCACAGGTATTGCCTGTTTGCCCAACTTGATTTCTAACTTTTTAGAAATCGCTACAGACTCTTCGTATCTTGCAGTCATATCAAAGAGTCTTTGTTCAGTTACTAGGTGCAACTTCTTCTCTATGTCATAAAGTTTGTGTATTTTGACATAGTCCTCTTCTTTCTTTTCAATGTTGAGGATAGCCTCATGATAGTCTACTTTTAAGTTTGGCTATCTCTTCCGTGTTATCGGTAGTAGATGTCTCTTTAATGTCTTCAAGTAGATTAGACAATCTAGCTATCTCGGCTGTGTGTGCCTTAATCTCTTTTCGAGATTGCTTATACTTGTCGAGCACAGTTTTGTGATCTTCAAGTAAATCGCTAAAGGCAGTCTCTAGTTCATCAAAAGTAAAATCATCAAACAGAGGATTAGATGATACCTTTTCGAATGCCATAAGACAAACATTTGCATTGCTGCAGGGTCTGTCTTCTTCTTCTGAGTCACTGGCATCACTCTCGTGCCAGATGCTTGTGTTGGCATACTTTCGGCCAGATGTGGATCTTCTGTTTGATCTTGACCGATCATATGGACTGCTCTTCTTGGTAGCTGGACAGTCCTTCTTCATGTGCCCTGATTTCTTGCACCCGAAGCATATAGTCTCGTCTTCATTGCTTTCTTGGATGTCTTTCTTCTTTCTGCTTGTGAACTTTAGATATTTCTTAAGTTCTTCACAAGTAAGGCATGTTCATCACCACTTGATGATTCTTTATCTGAGTCGTTGTATGTTGATTTTCTTGCTTGAGCTTTGAAGGCGATGGTCTTTTCTTTTGGTGTGGCCTCTTCAAAGTCTTGCAAGTCGAGCTCATGAGTCATCAATTTGCCCATCAGTGTTTCTAGAGTCATCGTGGTGAGATCGTTTCCTTCAATGATTGCTGTGGCTTTTGGATTCCAGTTCTTTGTTAGAGCCCGCAGCACTTTCCTGATTTTTTCATGGTTGCTGTAATCTTTACCAAGAGATTGAAGAGGATTAGTTATATCAAGGAAACGAGTAAACATCTGTGTAATTGACTCACCGGGTTTCATCTTAAAAGATTCATATTCCTGAGTCAGTCTACTAATTTTGGATTCTTTCACTTGGGAAGTCCCTTCATGGGTTACCTCAAGAAGTTTCCAAATTTCATGAGACGTCTTGCAGGTTGGAACTCTGTTGAACTCGGTTTTTCAATTGTATAGAATAGTGCATTGATGGCTCGAGCATCAAGACTAGCCTTTGCTTTTTCAGCATCGGTGTACTTGTCATGCGGCTTTTCCATAAGAATACCTTCAACCACAGTAGGTGGTGGTTTCTTATACCCATCAATGACTATTGACCATAAATCAAAATCTAGAGACTTTAGAAAGAAAGTCATACGTGTTTTCCAGTATGTATAGTTTGTTCCATCAAATAGGGGAGGTCTATTTGTGGATTGCCCTTCACCGTTGAATATAGATTTCACGGCTGCCATATATATACTCTCTAGGGTATGTTATATCAGAATATAACCTGCTCTGATACCAATTGTAGGAACGTTGAGCACCTCTAGAGGGGGGGTGAATAGAGTGCGTGTGTGCAGCGGAAATAAAATTACCAATTAATAATTTAAACTATGGCAATGATGTAAGAGCATTATGTAAAGAAAGGAGAATCAAACTCAGTAACACAGCGATATATACTGGTATCCGAGAGGACTAATCCAGTCTCGAGTACTCTTGCTCGATGTTAATCCACTAAAGGCACAAGCTTTAACTGAGTGCTTGCAACTCTTACACCACCGTGCTTGTTGACGAGTACACGACCAACTCCAACACACACCGTTCTTGGTGACGAGCGCACGACCAGCTCCACAACGAGAATTTGTTGTTGAAACTTGACGACCTCTTTACAACTCTGAATAACCAAAAGACTTCTAAATCAATCTGATAGTACTGGCTTTTGGCTAAGAGAAGTATAGGTGAGATTTGAAACTTTTAGATCACTAGAAAACACTTGAATGAATAGAGAAGAGAATGAAGAATGAATTGATTGATTTGAAGTGAAAAGTTCTTCTCTATTTATAGGTGTTTTCATCAACCGAACTCGGGCAGAACTCAGACAGAGTTCGGATGCAAATATCTCGCAAAATAGACGTTGCTCGCAGATTTGGAGGCAACTGAAGTTTGAATACAAACTGACCGAACTCGGTCAGAGTTCGGACCGAACTCGGGCCGAACTCGGCTTGGAGTTCTGTCAGGAGATATTTTAAAATTCTTTTGTAAAACAGTTTTAAAACATATTTTTGGTTATTTGTAAAATCATTTGAAAAGGAATATTTTTGAAATATATTTTTGAAATATTTGTAATCGAAAATATGAAAGGATAAAGTAGGTTTTGAGAAAGGAGGATAATTATAACCCTAAACCAGTATTACCATAATTGATTTTACAAAGTAATTCCTAGACTCAATAAAATGTAAATACAGAATAAAAGTAAAAACTAGTCTTCAGAAGTTTTGATGACTTTGACGCTTGGATTTATGCAGTACATCGTCCGTTGAATAAGATTTCATGCATCCTGAAATAGTTAGCAGCATTTTCTATATTTTGTGTATGAACTAAAGTATAAGTTGATTATCGAAATCGGGTGTGACCATGGAATGGGCCAACAAATCTTTTGCCTATTATCAGTATGTGGACGGGATCTACATTCCAAGATTGGCCTTCATTCATTGTCAACGCCAAAGCTGCTGAAGTGAGTGCCGAGAAGTTCAAACAATTGGGGGTACAGATGTCTAACCCTGATCGAGATGAACATAAGACATCAAGTGGTGGCAATCGCCAGAACAACCGCAAAGCAAAGAGACTTTGAACATTAATTTGAACAAAATAAAGAATCTTTTGCTGTCAATGTGGCTCCGCCTACTTCCACTCCTACTCCTTCTGCACCTCCACCGCGGGAACCTCGTCCGAAAGTGGAATATTCCTTCGACGAGAATGACATTGCAAGCATCTTTGAATGTTTACTCAAAAGCAACAAAATTCAGCTCCCAGACCCAAAGAAACCTGATAAAGTCGGTAAGACAGATCATCCTAAATATTGTGTTTACCACAGGTTCATTGGACATCCTACTCGAGCATGCTACGTGCTCAAGGGCAAAATTCAGGAACTTGTCAATGCTGGTGTCGTCACTCTGCAGCAAGATGAGGAAGACTGTTACTGCGAACATAGTTTCAGTCCAGTTTGGTGACTTTCCTCTGCAGATGGTACAGCACGGTGTCATTCCAATTCCCAAAGCTACTCTTGAGATTGAAAATCTCCCACTTCCACCAAATGAAGGTCTTGTTCCCTTGTCTCTTGACAATGGCGAAATTATGTGGATCCATCCCGATATTGCTCCAGAATTTGAGATGCCCTCTTCTTCCAAGAAGAAAGATCGTTCTAAAAGCAAAACAAAGACTTGCAACATGGTGTCTTTTGACCCCATAGTTGATGAAGAGATTCTGTTAGGCACCAGATCAGGGAAAGCCTATTTGAAAGATCATTATGAAGGTCAAGAGAATCCTGCTTCTTCTTCTGAACCTACCCCAGCACAACCTGCTTCTACTGAAGAGATCCTTTCTATTTCTTCACCAGTTGTAGTACCTATTTCTTCCAAGCCGGTGGTTGCTGACAAAGGCAAACAACAAGTCCGTTTTGACAAACCTCAAATCATCTCCTACAGGACTTGAAAAGCCATACAACTTTGATATATTGGCTCAACTGGCCAATACACCAGCTAGGTTATCAATTTTTGAGCTCTTACGCCTTTCTAAAGAGACTCGAGAAACTTTGAGTGAAGCCCTGATGCAGGCTGAAACTTGCCTAACTCTTCTCAAAAAGCCAGAATCAGAACCAGTCTCTTGCAGTCACTGTCATAGTATTTTAGAGTTCATTCCAAACATCACTTTCACTCAAGATGATATGTTACTGGAGGATAATAGACATGATTGTCCTCTCTACTATACAGGATATGTCGATTCGATGAAAGCCGATCGTATCCTGATAGATCCAGGGTCTGTACT
Organism: Iris pallida; assembly: GCA_029216955.1. Classification (NCBI taxonomy): domain Eukaryota; kingdom Viridiplantae; phylum Streptophyta; class Magnoliopsida; order Asparagales; family Iridaceae; genus Iris; species Iris pallida. The sequence goes on along the minus strand of JANAVB010013763.1, from coordinate 13,644 downwards.
TAGCATCATGCCAAAGACAATGCTAGATGCGTTGAAGATACCAGTACATAGTCTTTCAAGCACAATCACCACTATCTTGGGATTCAACCAAGGAAGAAGTGAACCTTTGGGTAAGATCCGCCTAAAACTCCAAATAGGCAATCACGCACAAAGGTGACCTTTTATATCATTGACAATCATGGTTGTTCTTACAACGCTCTTCTGGGAAGACCATCCTCCATGAACATAATATTGTTCCATCAACTCTTCATCAATGCTTTAACTATGTTGATGATAAAGGACAAGTTCACAAGGAAGTTGCAGACCTTTATCCTTTCAAAGGCGTTGAGGCGTATTGTAACGATGCTCGTATGTACAAGGAGGAATTTATGAAAGTGGTATTGGCCATGGATACTGAAGAAGATCAAGAAGCAGTACCCAATGACACTCTCATCATACCTGTCAAAGGGCGTGTTTCTCATCCTCAGTCTTCTAAACCACTGGCTATTCACTTGCCAGTCCAAAAGAAATCAGTTGATGATGATCAAAATCAAAGGGAGCTCACCTCTTCTGAGCCACTTGTTATCGATTTACGTCGTAACAAGGACAAAAAATAGATCACTTCTTCTGAGCCTTTTGTTGTTGATTTAACTCACAACAAAGAAAAGGGAGCTCACCTCCTCTGAGCCACTTGTTATTGATCTTCGTAACAAGCCTCCTCCACGATCTTCTTCTCCCCCTCTTGTAATCAATCTGACCAAGCCTGCTAAGGCTAAAGGTCCTGCTGTAAATACAGATGTACATATCAATAAAAAGTATCTACTTTCCAATACTGATGTTATTTATCATACTAAATATTATTTGGATATGTTAGATAGCTTTCAATCATTTACAATGGGAGTTGTACAATCTCTTCAAACAGAAGTTTCATGTGAACATCCAAAGACTCATATCGTATTGTTCCTGCTCGAAAGAAAGGTGAACGTCCAATACTTTTTAGTAAAACCGAACAAAAATTTAGCTACACGGATGAGCAAAGTTAACGACACGGGACATCTTCAATTCCGTCGTTACAGTCAACAATCAAAAGACATCGTCCGAAAGATGGGTTACGACTTCAAAAGCGGCCTCAACTACGGTAAGGGAAGAAAGACTCCTCTCCGTACCGCTGTTCCACAAGGAAAGTCAGAAATGTATTACAGCAGGACCAAAAGAGGTCTCGGATACGCTTCCCCTCCAATGTTATCCCCAGCAGTTTCTGATTCTGATAGCGAAGAACGTTCTAATTCTTCTGATTCCCAGATCGTGGGATTCTGATACTAGCGTCGGTGAAGTCCATCGTGTAATCGTATCTTCCAATATGGTTTCTGCTGAACTTCCGGAAGGATATAATGAAGACATTGAAGAAAGTTCTGAAACAGATCCTTGGGCTCAACAGATGGATAATCAGTGGGTACTCCGATTTGAACAAAGAGAACCTCCTACTGAAGATCAACTAGTTCAAGTTGATGTAGGAGAAAGCGAGTCACCTCGTCCAATCTTTATTAGTAAGAATCATCCGGAAGCAGATAAGCAAGAGTTGATTCTTCTTATTAAGAATACATTGACGTCTTTGCTTGGAGTTATGAGGACATACCAGGTTTAGATCCCAAAATTGCTACTCACAAATTGAATATTCTGCCTAATGCTAAACCAGTCAAACAGCAACAACGGCGATTCAAGCCTGAAATGATGGACGCAATTGATGATGAAGTCAAGAAGCTTATAGCTTGCGGCTTTATTCGAGAAGAACATCCTGATTGGGTAGCCAACGTTGTTCCAGTCCTGAAGAAAACCGGCAAAGTTCGAGTCTGCATCGACTTCGGGACCTTAATGAAGCATGTCCGAAAGATGAATTTCCTCTCCCTATCACGGACGTTATGATTGACAATACCTGTGGGTTCGAGCGAATATCTTTTATGGATGGATTCTCTGGATACAATCAGATCAAGATGAATCCCGAAGATGAAAAACACATCTTTCCGTACTCCTCGGGAGTCTATTGCTACACAGTGATGCCATTTGGTCTCAAGAACGCTGGCACAACTTACCAAAGGGCCATGAGTACCATTTTCAGAGAACATCTTCGTAAAATGTCGAATGCTATGTTGACGATATTGCCGTTAAAAGTCGTCTAAAAGAAGATCATATCCAAGGTTTGAGAACAATCTTCAATCTCATGCGTTAACATCAGCTCAAAATGAATCCCACCAAGTCATTCTTGGGTGTCTCTAGTGACAAGTTTCTCGGCTTCATTATTACCTCTAAGGGTATACACGTGGATCCCGAGAAGATCAAAGCCATTCAAGAGATGCGTCCTCCACGCAACCTAAAAGAGCTACGAGGATTCCAAGGTCGACTTGCGTACATCAGGCGATTCATTCGAACTTGTCGGGACGCTACAGACCATTCACTCAGCTAATGAAGAAGGGTATGTCTTTTATTTGGACTGAAGAATGTCAACAAGCATTCGATGACATCAAACGATATCTCATGAACCCACCAGTTTTGGTGCCACCGATCTCAGGCATTCCATTCTTAATGTACGTTCGTGCTATGGATCATTCATTGGGTGCTCTACTTGCCCAAAATAAAGAAGGTCATGAACAAGCCATCTACTATCTCAGTCGTACTATGATTGGTGCTGAACACCATTATAGTCCGGTTGAAAAAGACTGTCTAGCTCTTATGTTCGCCGTTCAAAAGACAAAACATTACATCATTGGTCAAACCATTCATGTCATATCTCGAGTCAATCCTCTTCGGGTACTGATGAAGAATCCTAGCACACTCAACTCTCGGCTTGCTACATGGGCCACCCTTCTAGCCCAATATGATATTGTGTATGTTCCTCAAAAATCTGTCAAAGGTCAAGCATTGGCGGATTTCTTGGCGGCTCATCCCGTACCGAAAACATCCAAACTGTACGATGAAATTCCAGACGAGACGTTGGAAGTCAACTTGATCTCTGAAGAATTTCCTACTTGGCATTTATTCTTTGACGGAGCATCCAGAATTGGATCCAATGGTGCTATTGTAGCAGGAGTTGGAGTTGTTCTCGTTTCCCCAGAAGGATTGACTATCCAAAGAGCTTATCTTTAGATGAATCCTGTTCCAATAATGTAGTATAGTACAATGCTCTACTCATCGGTCTTCAATTAGCCAAGCAATTAAATTAATATCTCGAAGTTTATGGTGATTCTAAACTGGTTGTCAATCAAGTTAGAGGAACTTACGAGGTTCGTCATCAAGATCTGGTACCTTACTTAAAGCAGCAATCAACATGGCTACATCGTTCAAAGCTTTCTTTATTGAATATGTACGCCGAGCTTGCAATACTGAAGCAGATGCCTTAGCCAATCTTGCAGCAGTCTTAGCTGTCCCCATCCGAAGACAACAAGTGGTGGTTATCTCTAATCGAGAATTGTTTTGTGTTGAAAACAATCGTAACATCGAGTTCAGTAATTTTGCTAAAATTAATGTTATTAATGAAGATTGGAGAACTCTTTCGTCGACTTCGTGGTTCATGACATACTCCCTGAAGATCCTAAGGCAACAAGTATTCGACGACGATCTCTACGATTCTACTACAATCAAACCACCAAAACTCTCTATCGGCGGACTTATGACGGTCTCCTTCTACGCTGTCTAGCTGGTGATGAAGCAAAACAAGTACTACGTGAAGCTCACGACGGTGTTTGCGGAGCATCAGCCTGGTCCTAAACTACAGGATCGTATTCGAAGAATGGGTTACTATTGGCCCTCAATGGTATCAGATGCCATCGAATATGCAAGGAAATATCGAGCCTGTCAAATCCATGCAGACTTCATTCATCAACCTTCAGAATTTCTACATCCGACAGCCGCCTCCTGGCCTTTCGAAGCTTGGGGCATGGATGTCAGGTCCTATTAATCCCCCTTCTTCTAAAGGACATCGATTTATTTTAGCAATAACAGACTACTTCTCTAAGTGGGCTGAAGCTATACCCTTGGCTGAAGTCAAGACTAGTAGTGTCATCAACTTTGTCAAATACCATGTCATTTATCGATTTGGTGTCCCTCGACGAATTATCCATGACAACGGACCGCAATTCATCAGCCAAAAATTCACCAGATTCTGTGATGATCACCGGATTGACAACGTCGCCTCGACTGCCTACAATCCTGCGCTAATGGTTTAGCCGAAGCCTTCAACAAAACTATTAGCAAGCTTCTCAAAAAGTTTGTATCCACTAACAAACGGAATTGGAGTGAAAATCTTGTGAGTGTCTATGGGCTTACCGAACTACAGTCCGCAACCCTACAGGTTTTACACCTTTCTCTTTGGTATATGGCTGTGAAGCTGTTCTTCCTCTGGAACTTCAAATTCCTTCTTTAAGGATTGCCATTGCTAACGAGCTCACTACAGAGAACAATGACCTTCTTCGACTTCAAGAATTGGAGGCACTTGATGAGAAGCGGTTAATGGCTCAACAACATATTGAGTTATACCAAGCTCGCATTTTAAGACTTTCAACCGAAAAGTTAAGGTCAGAGCCTTTCAGCAAGGAGAACTTGTTTTAACAGTCAGACGTCCTATACTATGACTCATATGAGCAAAGGCAAGTTTGACGCAAAGTGGGAAGGTCCCTACGTTATAAGCAAAGTCTTCTCAAATGAGCTTATCAACTCTCAGAACTTGATGGACGAATTGCAATGATGCCTATCAATGGCAAATTCCTTAAAAAGTACTATGTAAATGTAAATGTTTGTAAATCATCAGACAAGTTCATGTTCATAAATAAAACTTTATTTCATCATGAATGAGTACATTATATTAAGGAAGGTCACTATCATCCTTCTCTACATTTGGACGCGGACCACTGCCGTCCTTTTCAAAGACATGGTCAGCAAAAGAGTTCAGAACCTCCTTGCCGGAACCCACGAGGAACTTGCAAGCGGCCATCCTTATGGCTTCCTCTTCTTCGGTTCTTCCTGGTTCAAGCAGAAAGTCTAAGATGTCTCTCGGTGGCTTGGGTGCAGACGAACCTTCGCCTGCTTCTGCTTCCTTTGGCTGAATTGGATCGACAGGATGTTCTTTAAGTCTTCTTCAACCTTCGGAGCGAGCTCAGTCTTCTTGAGTGCATCTTCAGACGACATTTTTATGTTAAAAGTGAAAGTGCTTATTCCTGTCAGATTTTTGTTCGATTTATATGCAGAGATTTCTCCAACAACGAAGCGACACATTCACCCGACGGTTCATCCGTTCATTCATTATCACCCGACGTTCGCCCGTTCATTCATCATCATCTGACGGTTCATCCCGTTCATTTAATTCCCTTGACGGTTCATCCGTTCATTTAATTCACTTGACGGTCCGTCCGTTCATTACATTCATCCGATGGTTCATCCATTCACATTCATCCGACGGTTCGCCCGTTCATTCATCATCACTTGACGGTTCATCCGTTCGTTATTTTTTATTTTTTTGACGGTTTGTCCGTTCGTTCCATCATTTGACCGTTTTCTCGTTCATCTCACATCCATAACAGCAACTTATCGTTTCGATTAAGTTGTCAATTGAAATAATAATGTTCAGTATATTCTGCCACGTCCATATTACCTCTGAGCAGATATAATGAATATAATTATTTTCTACAAAATTATCAAGAAATATCATGTATTACCTCTGAATATATTTTCTATCTCTATTATTATATCTGAACAAGATATGCAACAAATAATGGAGCCACAGCAAAAATGTCTTTTATTGATTGAAATATAAGACATTACAAAACACACATACTGCAAAAGACATAAAGTACAAAATGTCCATTTAAGATGGCGGTATCATCAGATTTTAATCTGCTGCTTCAGAGTCTGCAGTCGTTCGTCGCGAGTAGACATCACCCTCCTTCTTGCTTCTTCATTCCAGTTTCTTCATTGAAAACGGGCATGGACACTGTCCGACGTGTAATTCAGCACCATGAGTCGCCTCGTACTCTTCCTTCTCATGAGTCAAAGCCTGGAATTGTTCGATGGCAACTTGATGATCAGCAATTTCATCTTCCAACTCCTTCTGGAGACGAGTGATTTTGCCCTCAGCTCATTAGTTCTCTTCTCTTTCCTCTCAGCCATCAAAGTTACTGATTCCAGTTTAGAGTTATATTCAACGGATTTTATAGAATAAGCTTCGAAGAGATTCTGAAGGTTCATTCTTTCAATATCAGCTGCCAGGGCCATTTGTTCAAATTCAGCCTGCACTAGGATTCCACTTCCCTTTGTTGAGTGCTTTATAATTCTTTATAGAAATCTCTAACTCATCCAGTATATTCTCGAGGAGAGTAGCCTGAGCTTCGTCACCTTGCTCCCTTACAGCCCTCACCAAGAGAGAAGTTAGATTTCTAACCATAAAAAAATCAGCACCTTCTTTGTCCATCGTTTTTTGACTAGAGGTCTTAAGATTCAAAGAAGCATCTGGTGAACGATTGGACGACTTGCTGATTATTGCTAGTTGTTTACTAAATAACCAAAAAGATCAAATGAAGACAGTCTTACCTTGGTTCGATCCAGCAATGAGCTTATCCCTTGCAGGAGTAGACTCTGGCAGAGCAAAAGTAGCTTCAGCTATAATAGCTTGGCTACTACCCGCTTCAGAACCACAGGACAAATGATGACTGCTACTAACAACCACCGTCGTTATGGGCACTATGTCCGTGCACGTCGGAGGTGCTAAAGGAGTCTCATGATCTACAGGAAATACAAATAAAGACGTTAGCTATCAATTCAATCAAAAGGAGATTGCTAATTTCATTTTATACCTTGAGGATCATTGGCCGAGTTTCTTCTGGGGCTTCTTCATCTATTGCTTTTTATGGAGATACTGTTATCTCAACATCCTTTTCAGGATTTGAGATGTCAACAGCATTTTCTGGAACCTCAACATCCTTTTCAGGATTTAAGGTATCGGCAGTATTCTCTGGAACTTCAATATCCTCTTCAGGATTCAAGATATCATTGACAGCATTCGAGATGTGTGCACTTCATCATCTCCTTCAAGATCTTGCATGTAGTCATCAATATTCTCAGATGAAGAGCTCTCTTCATCTTCTTCTTCTTCTGGTGCATTCCCGCTGGCCGTCGCGGCTTGGTCACCGTAGTCATCCAGAGGGCTGTAGCTGTAACCTTCTAGAGCTGCAATTACTTCACGATCTTCCTCTTCGCGAAGGGTTCTAGGAGTAGGCGGAAGTTCAACAATCTCTGTAGCAGGTGAAAGAGAGTGTACAATATTCTGCTCTTCCTCCACTTCCTCCACAGTACTTCCTCTAGGCTCTTCAGCCCCAGTTCTTGGAGCAAGATCTGTCCTTTGCTCAACCTCCTCTATGTTCGGGACTAGGAGTCTTATTCCTAGGTTCTAGAACAGGAGTGGGAGATGGCAAGATTAATCCAGCTGCAGCATCCATTACCATTGAAGACGGGGCTCGATTCCTTCTGTGAGCCAAATTCTTTCTTTTTAGTGCCTCTCAGGGCTCTCTATATTTATAGTCTCAACTTGTTTCTGGATAGAGGTTGGTGTAGTAGCTCTTCTTGCCGAGTTGAGTCGGCCAGTTGCCGAGATTGAGATCGGGTGGTGATCTTTTCAGAAGAATGATCTAGATCAACTTCTTCTTTGCTGCTGGAGCAGGAGGTTCCTCTCTTCTCCTCCTTTTTGCTGGAGATTTGCCTACCTTTAGAGAGACACGTAGTGGTGCATTAACTTCTTGAGGGAATATAACATCCCTTGAGACTTCCAATGGTGCATCTTCTCGCTCATGTACCTCCTCATTTCCTATGAGTGACAGGACAACTCCTCCTCTCTTCAATCTTGTTGAAGATGCGAAGCTATCTGTGAGGTTGAATTTTCGGCAAAGGTATTTGAAGATGTATAAAAATGAATATGTAAACAACATCGAGGACCATGGTTGCTGTTACAGGCATCGAGAACGTTGATTTCGTATCTCGAGCATTATAGCCCAGGCCCGGGCTCCATCTATCAAAACACTTTCCTGAAGACATGTAATGGCATTCCCCATGAATTGGTCATAGCCGAACTGTCGAACGAATCGACTGGGAAGATACGGCTCTAGATAATATTCATTTCGAACCGGTATACCAAGTGAGAAGGTCGGATTGTCTTCAACCATCCAAAAGCTACACGGCTCAGAGGATGCATCTGCGAATCAATCATATTTGTTCGCATTTGTTCGTAACCAGCAGGAGGCTTGGTATAATAAAATTCCATCCCTTGCTCAAGTTCAGAGCATATCTACAGTCTCTTAGGGCAGTGAATTTCCACTTACCATTGGAGTATCTTCGTAAGAAGCTGCCATCTACCGGTCCCATGCCGGGGTCCATCAAAGTGGGATGGTGGAGGAGCAACCACCCAAACATATGTATATGGTAATTTCAACCGAGGGAATTCTTTTTCACCCTTGGATTTCAGCATCAGGTCGACATAGAGACGAAGACCAGCATTCAGCTTACATGTCATGGCTGACAGAAGATCCATCTTATAGCCAAAGACTAATCTAACAGCCGCAAAAAAAACACCGCGGTGGAAGCGGTCGACTGCACTGGATCCCGGAACTACAAATCGACGAAGCCAATGTGTCAGAAACCCTGCTAACTGGGCTTCCTTCGACATCGGTCTGTATCCTACTCTCAAGTAACTTTCGAGAGTATCCCCTGTCTTCAAAGGGGGGCATTGATAATCATCCTTCATTTGCTTATCATAATCGCCACTTTCTTCCATCATCTTCATCACTTCTGTGTTGCTCAGTGGCTTAAAGAAATCTGGATAACATCTATCGTGTTCCTTAGTCTTCGGTTCTTGAATATGATTGAGGAACAGATAGGGTAGCCATTTCGAAGAATAACAAGTATTTGCTGTAGCACTCTTATAAAACAGGAACAGATCTTGTAATGGCATAGCAGTTCCTCGAATACTGCTACCACTCTGCATTTTCTCTTCGGAGTTTGTCTAATTCATCATTGGTGGGGACGAATTCTTCATATGGGAAATCTTCCATTGGCAGAAAAGAGATGTACTTCATCTCATAGAGTACAAATCCAATTTCTCCGTCGGGAGTCATAAAGGTCCCTGTTCTGTAATTATACCTCTCTGCTAAAGCCAAGAACATGTGAGGGTTTGGAGCAAAACCATAGACAGTGGCGTGCACTGCCTGGTACAGGTTGATTTGCTGCAATTCGCCTTCAAACTTGGTCAGAATCCAATTGGCTATACAGCTCCATCTTTTGAAATTGGATTCACCAATCCAGTTAGTCTGATGTCTTGCTCCGGATATCTTCCTTCGACTTTGCAAATTCATTTGCAAAAATTGGGTCCTGACGGGCATTAACAATGAAGAATTCTCGGCGAATGCAACCGGGTTTCAGTCCTCTCAGCAAAACACTGTACCTTTCAGAAGAACTATAGAACATATCTTTCTTATTCGGACCCTTCTTCACAAAGATTCTCTCGGACGGGCATCTTGGAATGGAGTAAGGTTCCATTCCATCTTTCTCGGGTAACTCGCATGAGCATACCGGGATAATGGGAGGCAGCGTGAATATTTGGTATCGAGAAAGATCTATCCGTCTGATGGACAATTCTTTCTTCCATCCTCGGTCTTGGTTAGAGCTCTTCTCGAAAGCTTCACCAAACAAGAATAATGGTTTCTTGTGTATAACAGCATCTGCCGTTTCCAGAGGTTGTCCGTTCATTAGGTATTGCAGTGTCTCATTGTCTTGGGAAACCAGAATGGCCTGACGGGAGGTCGGCAGATCATAATGAAGATAATGAACATGTGACAAATCCTCTTTATACTCTGATTCTGAAAGGGTCCCCACGAAGTTCTCATATTCTGGTCTTCCCTGGTATTAACTGCATCAGATAGAGAAAACAAAAATTTCAGTACAAAGTCAAAATCAAAGATTCAGATTGCGCAAACTTCAGATTGCGCAAACATCAGATTGCACAAAATCCGATTGCAAACAAATAAACATCAGTTTGCGCTGAAACTCGCACAAATCAGCAAGTTGTGCTGACTTTTGTCAGCGCAATTCAACCGATTACGCAGAAAGTCGTTCTTCATAAAAATGAAAAGTGAATTGATTTGTGCAACCAAAACCCTAAAAAGGGTGGCGCAGTATGATCCTATCTCTAAAAAGAGATGGATTCCGAAAAGAACAGTGAAATCAAAGCTTAAAAAAGGTTTTTGATTAGGGTTCTCTACCTATCATTACTGGATTAGCGGTTTCATGGCTGGAAGCTCGACGCAGCCCTAGTCGACGGTTCAGCATGGGCCTTGCCCTTAGCGGTGGCAGAGGATCGTCGGGAGCCATCGGGGTTGTCGGAGAAGGAAGGGGAAAAAAGTTCAGAAGTTTTTCTCTCAAGCACGAAGAAGGCAAGTAAAGAATGATGGTGAGAAGTTTGAGAACTATTTATATTTTTCAAAGTCGAAACGGCCGCCTTATATTGCGCCTAAAAATGGGCTAAACTCTCAGATTGCGCAGACAGGTCATTATGTGCGCAAATTGGTTTCATATTCAAAATTTAAAGTATTTTGAAATTTTGAATAAGTTCAACTTTCGAAAACTTTGAAGGGGGTCTTGTAGGTCCTAAAAAATCAAGTTGCACACATCAACAAAGTCAAAAATTAAGAAATACAACTTTCAGATGAAATGTGCAGACATCAGATTGCGCATCCTTCAGATTGCGCACACTTTCAAGTGTGCAGGCTGACGTGGAAATCACCATCATACCTGACACAAATCAAATCTTCTGACAACTGACAGCACGGAGATCGAGGCGGCCGTTCGTTTTCATGCAGCACGGCGCTCGAGGACAGCTGGCAGCGCAATCCATGTTGGCGCAATCCATGTTGGCGCAATCCATTTCTGTGCAAATTAAGTTGGCGCAATCCAAAGCCTGCGCAATTCAATATGCGCGTTCTATCAGTATGAATGACAAAATACACGTGGCATTCCCATCAATTACTCATTTCGTGGCAGCTACCTGTGCATGATCATGCGCATTTCAATCAAATAATGCCATGTGTCCAAGACAGTTAGCCCATGATCCAGCAACTGCCTGCGTAGTCTTGCTGCACAAACCAATTGCGCGCAAATCCATCATGCGCAGTCCAGAATAACTAAAAGTTAGTTATTTCTCAGAACTCTATAAATAGAGTTTCAAGTCTCTATTCAAGGGGATCAAGAATCAATAATCAGAAATCAGAGAGATCAGACTTCAAAGTTCAGAGAGTCAGGAGTTCTTGCCCAAGTGCTGCTGCATTCTTCGAGGCTTTTGTCTTCCATTTTCGAGGCTTTTTTCCTTCAATTCCAGAGTTGTTCTCAACTTCAGAGGCTTCTTCAGAGTTCACATCGTCCAAGGATAAAGCAATCGTCATCTAGATTGGATTCCTAAAGTTGTACCATTCCCAGAATTCAAATTGTAATCTTTTACAAAGTTTGTATCAATAAAGTTCTTCAACTTTTGTTTTTGCAAACATGTACCTTAGTTGCAGACTCTATGGATTATCGCTGTTGTACTTACTATCATAACGAGGATTCTGGTAGTACGGTTCTGGATAGACGGGTATGATTATCAGATTTCAGAATAGATACCATATAGATGGTGCCCTAATATGATGAATGGAATATCAGCATGGATGTTACTTGTGTATCATGGGTTAGATAGAGGGAGTTAGGCCACCTGTAGCACCGTACCGTGCCCCGCACCATCAGAGGGATATACCCAAGAGGGGCAGGGCTTTTGCGCTGGCGGTCAAGGAGACCGACGCTGCAGGTGATGGGTTAGCAGGTTTATCCTCCTTGTTCTTCCTCTACACCTTCATGTGTGATTCTATTAGTACCTGCCAGGATTTACTTGTGATATGTTAGATAGCGTAGTTACCCTAATCGAGACTGTGGAATCACGACCAGTAGGATTGTTTGTGTGTTATCTATCGACCTTGATTGATTGGGGGTTTGACCTAGGAGGAGTACGATCATCTTAATTTCGAGGACAAATTCTTCTAAGAGGGGTAGACTTGTAACACCCAATTTTCCAAATGAGGGTAATTTTGAACTTTTGTAATTATAATCATTAATTTATTGATATTATATCACATTATAAATTTTGGTGAGTTTTAATCAATTTAAAACTGTTTTAAGTCATGACTTGTGATTTTGATGTGCTGCTAGTGAAACCCTAGAGACTGCATGACCTAGAGACTAACCATGGCCAAGGAGGCCTAGCCATGTGATTAGGATGATTATTTGTGACTTTTTAACCTAGGGTATTTTGGTCATTTTTGACTTATTTGATGAAAATGAATTTTGGTTGATTATTATAGTACTAAATATTTTGTTAGAGACTAACCTAGTTTTGACCTAACCTAGATGCTAATGATGTTCATGGAGGCTTAGTTCGAGGGTTAGAGACTTAATGGCTAAGTTAGATTAATATCTAGATATTTATGGGTATATATTAATTAGATATTTGTGTACAGAACCTACTTTCAATGTGAGCCCTTAAATGAGCTAGAAATTGGTGGAGAAACCTTGGCCACTCATCTAAAACCCTAAGCCTAGCCTTTACTATAGCCATCATAGCCTCCTTCCCTTATTTAATCACATCTCCCAAAATTTTTGCCTTTTTATCTCATCTAAAGAACCCTAACCTTGTTCTTCCCCAAATTCCTCCCCCTTTATCCAAATTGATCCCAAATTAAATCAAATCAATTGCATCATCATCCCCAACAGTAGAGGTTGCTAAGGGAGGCTAGCTAGCAAGGATTCAAAGTAAATCGACCATTGCATTTGAAGAAGAACACCTTCCCTTTCTCATATTTGATTGAGATTTCCTCTCAATAGGTAAAGGCCATAAAACCTATTTAAATTTCAGTTTCTTTCCATAGAAGCATTCATTTAGGGTTCCCCTAGGTGTAGCCTAAGTTTTGTAGGAATTCGTGTCCATTTCGTGTTCGTATCGGACACGTATCGGTGTTTTTAAATAAGTATTGGTGAAATGCCACATAAAAATTTATTTTAGTAATTTTGAAAACCAATTACATGTATGTGAAGCCTAACATGTGTATATCATAACCCAAATCGACTGAGTTATTTTAGCATTGTTTGGACATTGTTTTAGGACACGACACGCAGCACGAGACCCTCTGCACTGTCCTACTACCCGTGTCCATTTTCTCTATGGACACAACATGGTTTGACACAAAATTTTATGGGGAGGTGCGGGCAAATACTGACACAACACACAAAATTTGAGGAGAAAACATCGAGCAGATTGGGAGAAATCCCACTCGCACTGAATTTACACACACGCATACATGCGCACAGACACGTTCTGATACGTGTTCGTATCTAGGACACGGTGACACTTGAACACATATCAGGGTCTTAGACACGACCACCTAGACCTAGGCTACCTAGACACTTGACCACGGGACCCCTAGTGGCTTGTGTCGTGTCCTAGTAGACACGACATTTCAGTACGAGACTGTGCTGAACACAGTCTCTGATACTGGGTTCGACCCCCTATTTGGACACAATTTTGACTCTTATGACACGTGGACACGTGTGTGT